>VZTM01007557.1:750712-761001 GCA_013400555.1 Jacana jacana
CGGGGCTCGGGCGGGCACATGGGGCTGAGTCACGTCGGGCAGCGCCGCCGCTCCCCGCTCCGGCATCGGCCCTTCCCTTCCCAGGAAGCAGCTGCGGTGCCGGCACTTCCAGGTACGAGTGCGGGCGGTGCGCGGAAAGTTGCCTTTCCGCCGGCACACGCCGCGGTCAGCGGCTCTTCCCCCGCCGCCAGCAGGCGGGAGCGGAGCGGGGCTGCTCCGCCGGCAGCCGGTGCGGGAACAGCGGGATCCCGGCTTTCCTCCTCGCACCTCCATCTCCTCGTTCGCGCTGAGGGGAGGCAGGTGTAAAACGCTGCCCGTCAGGCAGAGCAGGAGCGCAGGTCCCTTCCGCGGGTGACTGGGATGCCCAGGTACCCCCGTCAGCGGTGTACTGAGGGTCCGCGGGGCTCTGCAGCACCTCTGCCGGCTTCCACTCCTCCGCCTCGGGCCCTCAGCTGCGCAGCGGGGCAGGGAGATGCACTGCCCTTTGCGGGCACCTTGCGGTCCATGGGGTAGCTGCTGTGAAATTGGGAGTAAGTGCTCAGCAACCCTTATACGCCTGACTTCAGGTGTCTCTGCGTGCACCTTAAAAACCAGCGAGATGTTTCTGACTTATGTCTTCCAGAGTCATGAAGAAGACGACAGGAAGGTAAGGAGGAGAGAAAAAAATCGAGTTGCTGCACAGAGGAGCCGGAAGAAGCAAACTCAGAAAGCAGATAAACTTCACGAGGTGAATGGGTACTTCATGTTTTGCAGGCACGGCTCGGGTGCTGAGCATGGGACTTTACAATAAATGGGACTTGTTAAGCAGATGTGGGCCCGTCTTCACCCTACTCCAGCTCGGAGGGCTGTGGGTATAAGGCAGAGACAGGCGTGCTGTGGGGTGGCCGGTCAGGAACTCCCAGACACTGATGCTAACGTTGGATGGTGCAGCTCTGCCATTGGTGACACTGCCAGGGAGAGAGAGATGGGGTCCTGTCCTCACCTTACCTGCCCTC
Source organism: Jacana jacana (assembly GCA_013400555.1). Taxonomy (NCBI): domain Eukaryota; kingdom Metazoa; phylum Chordata; class Aves; order Charadriiformes; family Jacanidae; genus Jacana; species Jacana jacana. The sequence goes on from VZTM01007557.1 coordinate 751,708, forward strand.
CTTGGCTATTCCCGTGACCAGCCAGTGAACAGGATCGCAGGGCTCCTCTGGGCTGAAACAACCCCTTTTTCTTCTGGAGCAGTGCTAGGCTTGTCACCTGTGGAAGCAGGTGAATGCTCACTGCCTTACGAGGAAGAAGGCAATGGAGAAGGAGGGGACCGTGCTGCCTAGTGGCAGTGCTGGCTTAAGTCAATTCTAAAACTGTGGTGTGAGAAAGAGAAATACCCAGTGAAAAGGCTTCTTGGGAAGTTTAAAACCTCCAAGTGTGAGAGCTCAGTTCAGTTAGCTGTTATACTTGTATGCTCTGATAAATAACAGTGGGTGTTTCCAACAAAACATGAAAGTAACTTATTCTTCCAGAAACTGTTAATACTTCTTCTCAATATCACAACGTGGTGTAGTTTTCTCACGTCCCCAGTGCAAATGCTGGAGGACAGGAATCCCCTTTCTCTGGTTTTGGATGTTACCTCACAAAACAGTGCTCTTGTTGCAGCTGGAGCTCTTGGTTCTGCTGCTGCGACTGTGGTTGAGTCAGTTGTTCAGCTCTGGAGGTTCTTCACAGGCTCTGCTCTTTCTCAGTGTGGATCTGCTGATAGGCAGCAGAGGGCAAGAGGGACAGCGTGGGGAGTTTTGGGTTTGGTTTTTCCCAGATCTCAGGCGCCGACTCACACAAGAAAGCCAGGTGCGGGGTACTTCTGGAAAGGGGTAACCCCTGGCTTTTGTGGAATCATTTCTGGGCAGAAATGGTTTTGTGGAATCACTTCATTCTGCAGCCTCTGTGGTGTTCCTCCTGAACTTGATTTTCCTCATGCTGGGAATCTGCATTCTTGGGCATGCAGGTTTTCCCAGGTGCAGGCAGATCTGGTTGAATAGTCATTAATTCTTAGCAAGAACAATCTGAGTCCCATTCCTGAAAATGGGACAGAGAAATGGGAGAGTAACACTTGCTCCAAAACCAAACCCCATGGGGTCTGGGGCAGCAAGAGGTGAGCACAGAGTCACTGGTGGACAGCTTTGCTGGAGTTGGCTACAACAGTGTGGTCTGTGCCTGTTCTGCTCTGTGGGTGAGAGGTTGTGGAATGGTGTGAGGGAGGGCAAGGGGATCTAAACTCCTCCAGCAAAGGGCAGCAGAGGCACTGGCAGGCTGCCTAGAGGAGTATGAGAGACTCTCCATGCTGCCTGGTTAACAGGCCTTTTAAGGCATAAGTAGGCTTTGAAGTTTGGTCTGAACCTTCCCCAGGGAGGTGAGATTGAGTGGGTAAGTGTTGAGCCCTCAGCCAGCAGCGAAGTGCAGACACCTGCAGGTTTTCTGTGGGCTGGCTCTGAACCTCTAGCTCCCTTCTCTTTGGGATGAGAAATCTTGACAGAGGGGACACTTGAAACGTGCAGTTATCAAAAACTGTGACACGTGAGTCTCACATCCCTCGCAGATGTATGCTGCAGGGCATCTCAGAACTCCCCTGCAGTTAATCACAGCTTAATCATTGCCAGAAAACCCTTAGCTCAAAAGCAGCTTGGGTCAGAGAAAACCAAGGCAGTGGGTAGGCCTTCTGGTGACAAAGTGGTGTTAGGAACAAGCTGGCATGGTGTGCGCTGCCTCCTGCTCTTGGGTTCCCAGGCATCTGAGCAAGTGACTACAAGCCCTGGCTGGGCTAGAGAAGCCCAGCTGGCACCAGTAGCATTGTGTTAGGTGTCCATCTCCGCTAGCACCTGAGTAAATGGCCTTTCCCTGCACTGGCCTGGGGCTGAGGATGCCTTTTCCTCACCAGCAATGCCAGACACTGGGTTTTCCCAGCACCTATCTGTGCTCAGTGCTTTAATTGTCTGTACTCTGACACTGCAGAGCTGCTCTGCTTGACCCTTCCCAGCAGAAGTGGCCCAGGGCTAGAAGAGGCCATTACAAAGTCACAGCCACTCTTGCCTGCAACTCTGGGCTACTGGGGAGCCCTGAGGTGCAGCAGCACCTCCTGGTCTTCAGGGCCACAAAAGGAGTCATAGTATGGTCAGGGCACAGGTTGCACAGCAGTTGCCCTGTTCCAGCACCCAGGCTGCGCCTGTCTTTCCTTAGAAGTTTGCACATTATAAGAAACTGCACAGTTTTTCTACAGTTGCTTGAATATACTCAAGGTGGAAGCACTGAAAGGAATGTTTTGACTATGAGTAGGCGCTTTCTTTTTTTTTCTGCCTCCTTCCAGGAATATGAGTCTCTTGAGCAAGAAAATACCTCCCTGAAAAGAGAAATTGGAAAGCTAACAGATGAAATGAAACACTTGAGTGAAGTGTTGAAGGATCATGAAAAGATCTGTCCACTATTGCACTGCACCATGAACTTTGTGACCATACCAAGGCCCGATGCACTCACCAGCTGCCTGCCAAGATGAGAGCTCTCCTTGATCACCTTGAAACGTGATGTGTGAAAGTGCCATTAACAGTGGAGATTTGAAGAACTGCCTACTTATGGTGCAGGTCTTCCATCGAAGAGGGCTGGACTTGACCACACAGCTCTTCTTCACATTGAAGTGTTATAGTCTTCTGAATCTCAGGAAAACACCAGTATGGAAACCAGACAATTTGAAATGCGCCTTCTTGCTTGGTAGAATCTTTGAGCCACGATTTTGCATTCAGAAATGTCAAAGCGCAGCGCAGCCCACCATCACGCGGTGGAATCTAGACAGGGAAAAGTACCGACCTTGGGCTGGGATGCCTTTCTCCCACACATCCACTGCCAGTAACCCTTTGTCACTTGTCAGCCACGTATCACGTTCTAGCTGCTGGGTTTTTTTCTCTGAGCAGGTTTGGTTAATAAAAGCGATGTTCTATGTTTATCACGTTCTCTACCTTCTTTGACAACCAATGTCTTTATAACATCTCTACTTTTTCATTACCAGCAAAACCCAGACTCTAATGCTAATGTTCTTGTCAGTTGTTTTATTTGTTTATCTCCTCTTTGTTGGTTCCTCCTTGGAAGTGTGCGTAACAAATGAGTTTTCCCAGTCTTTATTTCTTTAATAACCCAAGCAGTCAGCCCTGCCAATTCTTGGAGTGCTTTATATCCTAAGATTTTCTGCTCTGTGTGGAAGAAACGGAAAGCAGAGTCTGCTGGTTCTACACGCTATTTTGAAAAGTAGATTTTAAAGCTTAGTGTTTTAATACACCCACTGGAAATTAACAAATCTTTATCCTTCATCTTGCATATTGCTTCTGGTCAATGCTATCTGTGGATAGAACCAATTGAGTTCAGCTAAGCACTAAGTTCTATGTCCCCGCTGAAAAACATTGTTTCCTTTAACCTTTTTTTTTTTTCTTTCCACTAAAAGGAAGAATTATGACAATGTGAGAAATACACAAAAAATGCATTTACTTCCTCTGAAGATTCTTAGTAGTGTCAAGCTCTAGGAATGGGAATGCTGTAGCACGGGATCCAGCAAAGAGTGTTTTTCTCGCAGTATTTCCCAGTCAAAGAGCACCTTTAGATAACAAAGAAGCTTCACTTCTTTGCCAACTCTCACTTCAGCATTTGGATTTTTTTCAGTTCAACTCTGGGATTAATTTCTCCCCTCACCAGGATTGTAGTGTGCATCAGCACAATGTGATCTGAAATGTCTGAAAGCCTTTTTTTTTCTAATTTGGCTTCTTTAGTAGAATGACGCATTGCTCGTCACTGTCAAGATGCAATTGGGGAAACTGTGTAGTCAACTCTGCCTTCTAAAGGGCCCTCTCATGCCAGCATCTTGGGCTAGAAAAACAAGATAATAAGTATGAGCTGCTGGTTTTCAAAGTTTTCATTAGTGTGTCCCCAAGAGAATTTTCAGCATTTGCATGGGCATCTACGGCCCAAATGCAGTCTTCAAAGTTTCTGATGGTCCTGTAGGAGCTGCATCATCCCACAAAGAAAAACCGGTGCCAATGAAAATGCAAGTTTCAGGGCGCTTCAAAATATGCATTTGGGTTAATGTTCTTGATACAATTCCTTGTGTCACCCTTAAGAAAGGAAGCTATCTTAAGCGTCTTCATCCACCCACCTGCATTCCTTTGGGCCCCGGATGCCACTGTGTAATTTGGGCAGGGAAGAGGTGTAACGGAGAAGGAGAAGCATAGTGGAAACGAACAATATTCAGTCTGGGAAAACTCATTATAACTTAGTTGAGAGTGAGAGAGAACGTCTCACATTTCTTAACGAGCTATGTGGGACTGAGCTGAGGCCGGGAATGGAAAGCAGCTAGTTGAGGTCAGGGCTGGTGCAAAAGCGTGGAGCCCTGCAGAACAACTACCTTGTCCAAGACAATCCATCCCAGCAGAATCCTTCTAAAGATTGTTGTCTTACAGGTGCTTCAAAAACTAGAGATCTAGCTCCCCATGTAAAATCCTCCTTACTTATTCTTCTAAACATCTGCCTAGAAACTGGCTCTAGCTTAACACTTGGTAGTCTAAGTTCTATTGTACACTCTTCATCAGTAAGCATTACTCTTGTTCTACAATGCAAGACTTAGTCCACCATTTCTGCATTGGAGTTTACTGGTTTGTTATCTGTACAATGCCTATGCAGAGTGTACAGGAGAAGACAGCTGAATTCACAGCAACGTCATGTGCTGGCAACACCAACCTAAGTGCAAGGTTATGCTGGGAGCCCTGCAGGGGCCTCACTGCCACCAGTTCCTTCCCACAACCACAGGATGTAGCTCCAGCCTGTGCATCATGTCCATTAGTAACGGAGGGCTTGGAACCGTCTGGGGCCTCAGCTGCTTCTTTGTACCTCATCTATTGCATCACTTACTTTTTCCCAGCACTATTTCCAAAGGGCATAACCAAGGCATCTCTCACAAACAGTATATTGTGTGGTTAATGTTCAAAGGCAGCTGGGAACCCTAAGCAAAAGAAGTGAGCAAAATGAGTGTTGTAAGCCAAATAAACCCAACATTTATAGAATTAATGTGATAGATGAATCATGGGTCAAAAGGGACAATGAACTGTTAAAGCACAGGCTCACGTATCCCTAAGCAAGTGGTACACATACAGGCTGATTATTCTCTTTGCAGGAGCTGTTAATAAGGATATTGATTTACAGAGAGTTTCAAAACCCAGAGTGTGTTCTGGAGCCTGGGATAATTGTTACATGAATAGGGAACCAGAAAGGAGAACAGAAAGGAAAAGGCCTGTTTGTTAAGGAAGCAACAGAAGGTTCTTTTTCAAATCCAAACCTCTCCTTTTGCTGCAGGGTATTACACTGTCACAAAAAAACGTTTCCTACGTAAGAATTGCTAAAATGCTGCTTGATGTATTCTAGCTCAGAAAGCTTCCAGTTACCTTGACTTGTTCTCTACAAATGTGGTCAGTACCACATTCACATGATTTTCATGTGCAGGTATATAAGGAAGATCTTTTCTCTCCAGTTGGTGGTTCACATGAGGAGTACAGTGAATTGCAGTCTTGTTTGTGGATGCGTAATGCCGATGAGGGTTGCCAAGAAAGCTGGATTTTGCCTCTTAGGTTCACAACGAAGGTTACAGTTTGGCTAGATTTGGGTACTGTGGATTTCCTTTTTGTAACTTCTGTGACTTTAATGAAGAAGCAAAATGCTCAGTGCAAATTTGCCCACAGATAGAAGTATTCATTCTGGGAGCAGACAGGGTCCAATTCAGCTATTTGTCTGTTAATTTCTTTCAGTTGTTGTTGGCCAGATTTAAATTAATCATATTTTGACAAGATATTTTTAGCCTTCAAGAAAGACAAAGTCAAGCTTCCCAAAACTGCTAGTGTGAGTATAACAGAGGTCAACTTATACCTCAAGAGAGCTGATTAGAAAGTCTTGTTCTTTCCCAGCGATGTTTTACATTCAAGTCTGTGAGCATTTATAAGCATCTTCATGTTCCCATCCAGGGTCTTGCTGAAAATACAACTTTCAAAAAACGTACGTAAAACAGCCTGTTCTACAGACTTTCTGTTCTTTTCCTTGGTACCTTTTACTCTTGTTTACTGCTCCTTCTGCAATATCTGCTGATCTCATCTGCATTTGGTGTTTGCAATAGCCTTTGTATTCTCTCACCATTTTAGTTCAAATGCCACTTTTTTTTCCTTCTTCCTGGTTCCTTCTGTTCCTTTGCAGCTTGGTGACAATGTCACTTGATGTCATTGGTATTAGAGGACCAAGGCTATTCTGCAGGAGCACGTAGAAATTGAACTTTACTGGTATACCCTGTATACAATTAAAGGCTTTAATGTGTGGCTGGTTTTGCCACTTGAATGTTAAGGAAAGAGTCTGTGCAATCTCTTAAATATAATTAAAAGTGACATAACCTTTACTCTAGCCTATAAACCCCATACTGTTTCCTGTCCATAGATGAACGCTTTGCTGCATGGCATTTGGGGTTTCCATCTGTGAATCAGTCTAGAATTTCTGCCTCAGTGAAAGTGATAGATAAAACAACCATTTAAAAAAAAAATCCCTTTTCTCTTCTTCCCATAAGTGCAGTGCTATAATTCCTGTCACAGGAAGGAAGCCTGTCTGATAAGCAGGAGAAGAGGTGGGTTTATTTACTGTTACAAAGACTACTGCTACTCTCCTTATAGGAGGGTAGGAGTTTTCTGTTTGTAAACCCTGGGTTACTGTCAAGTGGTCACTGGAGAAACATTTTACAAGTCCATAGGGCATGCGGTTTGAGTACACACCCACAGGGGAGTGAAAGAATTTGGATTGAGTCTTTGCAGAAACACGGATTTTACAACGATTTCACTGGAAGAAGAAACAGTCCTACAGCTGCCTCGGGGGACGTGTGGCACGATGTTCACTAACATGAGTAACGCTTAACGCAAGATTAACTACAAACTTGAAGTGGGTAGTTCTTAATAAGGAAACCATAGTAACAGTCATCCCTGGGATTGCGTGCTCCTTTTCTAGTACTCATTCAGGCTTTTGCCTAGATAGCTCCTATGGAAAAAATCCATAAGAATAGAGTAGGACTTTTTTCTCCCACTGTAGAATTTTTAAGCCCTGCCATCAAATGTAAGGGCTTGACTATTCTGGAAATAGCTGGCATAGCTTTTGCAAATAATCTATTCTCTACTAGTTTGGTGTTTGGTCAGCTCTAGGAGAATCACTATAGCTCTCTTTAGAAGCGGGTAAGCTAAGCCACAAAAGGCTGTCTTGGTATAGAATGAAAGCATTCATTTGAGAAGTTAGTATTGAATGACTACTGTGCTTCCATTTCCATCCTGAAGCAGCTTCTTCATGTAGCCAGTTAGAAAATGATAACTCTAGTAGATGTGTTTGGTTTAAATCTGCATGAGAAGAGTTTTTATTGTATGTGCTTAGTTAGCTTTATAGACTGCTGGTAGAGGTTGCTGCACTTACCTGGGTATCGTCCAATTAAGTCTACCACAGACCGCTGCCCCCAGAACTCAGTTCTGGACAGATCTCTCCAATTAATAGAAGAACTTTCTCCTTTTAAGTGACTCATAATGAACTTGTCACATTTTCATTATTCTAAATAATTAAAATGTCAAAACCTCTTGAGATTCTAAGCACGGGTCATAAGCAATGTCTCTTGGGATAAGCAAGCTCTAAAGATTTGTCTTCCCATTGTAAAGCCAATTTTGAGAATTCTAACTGTTATCTGTCTTATATAACTAATTCAAAGGTAGGGGAGAACTTTATAGAGTAGGGCTGATGGTTGGACTCGATGATCCCAAGGGTCTCTTCCAACTTGAATGATTCTATGATAAAATAATTGAGGGTAAGGAACAAGCAACAGGACTCTGCTTAAACGTTTGATGCAATGCTATACAAGATGCAATTACTTCCTCTGGAGATGATGTGAAATAATCCAAGAATTGAAAATCAAACCGATAAATAGCTGAATGAAAATGGCAATAGTTTGTTTTGAAAAGGGAGCCATCAGGCTAAAGAAATGTTTATAATTGGAGGTTATCAAGGATTGATCATAAGCCACTTGTTTGGTATCTTTGGTAAGAACTTTGGATTCAAAGAAACTCTTGGTAGAGAAGGAGATTGGAATATCATGAAACTGCATGACCTTGCTGAAGAGAATAGCAATGCCATGAGAATTAATCATAGAATCACAGAACAGCCCAGGTTGGCAGTGACCTCAAAAGATCATCTGGTCCTACATTTTGTGGGAAAAGGAACTAAATGAGATTATCCAGCACCCTGTCATGATGCAAAGTATACAACCACAAACTTGAATTTGTGATTTTCTGTCACAAGGTGGAGAGTTATCTATCGGAGATGGCAATGGAATGAACAGGCAAAAGCGTGTTAGCCAGTAACTGATGCTGAGGCACCAATCCAGTGGGGCAAAAAAGAAGTTAGGTAGGAACTCAGATGTGTAGTAGTGTAGTAAATGAGACCAATTGAATATACTGGTGTTCCAAAATATTTCCTCCTGTCCTATGTCCTATCCTCTTTGGAGGAGACTTGTAATTCATCTTTAAAAGCAAGATGTCTTAAACAAACCTATTGAAACAAATAAAAGCAACCCCTTTAAGTCCTTGAATCTCACATCATTATCCAGAAGCTCATCTTGACAGGAGAGCTAACACAGCTGTAAGGTTTTGTCAGAGGCAGAGGCTCTTATCAAACTGAGAGCTTTGATAGCATCCAGGTAAGGAAAGAGCAGGAACAAAAGGGATTGCTTTTTTTCTGCCATTCAACCATTGTACATTGCCAAAAAAACCCCTAGAAAACTGTTCAGAGAAACAGAAACCACATCTATTAGGAATTTGGGGAATTTCCCAAACTGTGTAGTTGTTTATTTTAAAAGCTTAGTTACTCCAATTTTGCAAATATGCATTTTACAGGGGATTGCATGCAATTTTTGTTTCTCTTACACCCAGTTCATTGATTAAATATATAAACAGGATGTCTTTAAGAGCAGAAGGTTTTAAAACAGGATTTGATACTAAGCAAGAGATCTGTTAGTTCCCTTTTAGCTATTTGAGTTTTGTCTTTGCTTATCAGAGCTGTTTTAGGGTACAGTAATTTCCAAGTGCACTATTGGGTTGTGAGGTAAATAATCTCTAGAGATGAATATTTTTTTCTTTCTTTTTTACTGTAAATGACAATAGTACATAGGCTAGAAATTTCCCTTGTAAATTCTGGTCATCCCATTTGTTTGCTGAGTTCCAGTATGGACTCAGGACCTCCTCTGTCAGTGCACTGAGAGGTTACACGCTCCTGCTCAAGCCTTTCTAGGGGCAGATGATCCATCAGCTGTGTTTAAGGACTTTATTAGTGGCCAACAGTCATCAAATTTGAAAGAGATTTTTTGATCATACAGG
>VZTM01007557.1:770622-789911 GCA_013400555.1 Jacana jacana
CCCACTCTTCCACTCACGACCTTGGTTTTTTTTTATTAAGGGATTTTATTTTTTCTGTTTAAAAACAAAGCAGTTCTCACTCTTAGTAATGAAATGGTTCACTTTATGAGAATGTGTGGAATACTGTAGATCTCCCAGCAAGAGTCGTAGTTTCATGGGCTGGACTTCCCTTCCATTTCAAATAAGAAAACTTTGTGATCAAACCTCCCAGGTCCCCACTCATAAAACAAGAAATGAAGCAACTCTTTCTACCCTGCCTGTCTTCTAGGCAGGAATTAAGTACTTCCAAGAATGTTTTATTACTTCATATTTTTCTGCTGTTTGGTGGCATAGGGAAGCCACAAATTCGTGTGTGGTTTATTACGATGTATACTGAGATGAGTTTAACGATGACTTAAATCATGGTGTGCATTTCTCATTGTATGTAAATGATTCCTAAAAGAGGATTACGCGATAGAATGCAGTAACGAGCAAATTCAGCACTCGGCAAGCAGGCCAAACAAGTGTAATGGAGAAGCTAAAGAGGACAAAGTGTGGGAAGATAATGTATATATTTGGGGAAGAACTGTTTAATCTTAAGCTCCCCTGTTAGTTATTCATGTCACCACAGGCTGGGCGTGAGGTGCTATTGGAATAATTGCCATTAATAATGCACTCAGCCTCTCTGCAGAAGTTATGGAGTGCAGCAGCGTTGGGAAGTGTAGCTGAGTTTGAAGGAATTGGTAACTCTCTGGGATGAGCTGGGAGTCTTGGGAGCTGCAGGAAAGAGCTCCCAAGATAATGTTGATAAATGGGCCGATGATTTGTGTTTGGAGTACAGAGGTGGAGGGCCAGAATAGGAAGAAAGGCAAGAAAAAGAGACAGAGAGGGAAAACTTTAGGTTTCAAACTTCTCTTACCCTTTATTGTAACATTTCCAAGTTTTGTTCATCCAGAAAGACAGAATCTAAGAGAAATGCTTTATTTCCCTGTTGGCCTTCAGCTTTCTTTCCCAGAACAGTTTCTGTGATGCTCCTGAGATGAGAGAGTGTTTGTTTTTCAGTTTAAAACTGTAGTTTGCCTCCTGTGGAGGATAGATACATATGATTGAGAGCTTGGAGGGAAAACTTGTCTTAATGTTTGTTACTGAGGCTGCTACTGCCTCTGCTGTTGCTTTCTGCCATAGGGCAGATAACACTCCATTAATTTTACAAGCCAGTACATGTTAAATTTGTGCAGGTCACTCTGCCGAGCACCTGTCTGTGAACAGTTTATATTACCTGTAAGTTGGCTCTTATCATACAGACTCTGAAGAATAAGCACTGAAGTCAACAATTTTCTTCTCTTAGACACCAGGATTATAGTTTGTACCACTACCTGGTCACTGTTAAATTTGACCCATAGAGGTTTTGGAGATGTATATGCCTACCCTGCTTCTGAATTTAGCTCACTGTGCTCTTCCTAAGTAAAAGTCTGGAAGAGACAAAAAAGATCTCCCTCTGAAATTTTTTGGAGATCACACACATGGTACATACAGTACAGAACAAGAGCCACAGGGTCCTCTGCCAGCCCTAGATCTTATAAAATCTAAACACACCAATAATCATTGATGTTATTTTTAAATGTTTAACATAAGTCTCAAAGGCACATACACATTTAACATCTGTATCTTTTAAAAGTGTTATTCTACTATATCACATCTCTGGCAGTAATTTTGTGCTAATTGCTCAGAACATACTGAACTTTGGGGGATTATACATAAAGTATGACATTTACTATGTTTTTTCAAATTTACACATATTGAATAGTCAACTAACTTGACATCACTGGGTGCTCAAGATGGTTGGTGCTGTCCATTTCACTCCACAAGTCTGGATTTATTACCATGAGTCAGAGAAGTATAATTACCTTTTCATGAGGTTGGACAGATCTGTCTTTCCATATAAGAAAGACATTCCATATACTGTAGTAATGTTGATTGAGTTACTAGGGTGACCTAAAAACTTTAACTGAGCGTTTTAGACAGAATTCATTTTAAAGGAAACTGAGCATTACCTTCTGTTCCCTTACTAATGCTTATCCTTACTTAGAAATATCTTTAATGCTTGAATTTTAGTTCAGGAACTAAAGGACTTTAATGGTGCCTAAATCCCCCAAAGGATTTAAGCATCATTATGGTCACTATAATTACAGATGTCTGCTGCTGAACCCTAAATTTCTATTCATCTGGGCATGCACAAGCATCAGGATTCATTGTCTGCATCTTTGTTCTGAGTGGTTGCACAGACCCACAGCTCTAGCAATGTGCCCTGAGTGGGAATTTGCCTGCTGGTCCAACCATCGGGATTTAATATGGCATTCATTTGGAGTGCATGTGTTTGGGATGCTGTGTGTATTTAGAAAGCTTGCTTAAGGAGTCCATCCCCAAATAGTTTTACAGAATGAGTATGCAGATGTTGTGTAGCAGAGGCTGGGCAGTGGCTTGAAATCTTAGTCAATGTCAGCAGCGGGGTTTTTTGATAGGAGATCTTAACCAGTACCTGCAACATTCATATCCTTTCATTCTCATGCACAGGAGCAATACAGTAATGCTTTCCTACTTAAGGAGCAGTCTGAAATGCCAGACATAACTGGATTCCTGGTTTGTATAAGAAACAGTGTGACCAGCAGAAGCAGGGAGGTGATTGTCCCCCTGTACTCAGCACTGGTGAGGCCACACCTTGAGTATTGTGTCCAGTTCTGGGCACCTCAGCACAAGAGAGATATCGAGGTGCTGGAGCGAGTACAGAGGAGGGCAACAAAACTGGTGAAAGGCCTGGAGAATAAGGCTTATGAGGAACAATTGAGAGAGCTGGGGTTGTTTAGTTTGAGGAAGAGGAGGCTGAGGGGAGACCTCATCACTCTCTACAACCACTTGAAAGGACAGTGTAGAGAGGTTGGTGCTGGTCTCTTCTCACAGATAATTAGTGACAGAATAAGAGGAAATGGCTGCAAGCTGCAGCAGGGTGGGTTTAAGCTGGACATTAGGAAAGAATTATTGACAAAAAGAGTGGTCAGGCACTGAAATAGGCTGCCCAGGGAGGTGTTGGAGTCACCATCCCTGACCGTGCTGATTGCCTGCACCTGAAGGTCTCATGTACAGAGGTGCTTAAAGTTAAGAGCTTACACTGCTCACTAGTAGTTTTCTGTCTTGTTTTAGAGACAATGCTAGAAGTAGTCATCATCTTAACTTGTGCTAGCTGCCTCTGCTGCTATGGTCCAGGAGGACTGAGGAGCTAGAAATGCTTCTTTAGAAAGGAGATACAGTTCTTTGTTTAGTTCATTGTTAACTTTTTCTGCTGCAGTGACCTATGCTGGCCTAAGCAAGATTATTATATCCCCTCTCAAACATTTTTATGGAGTTCCTGCCTGCAATGGAGAGGACTTGGACAAGTCTTGCAAAAAAAGGACATTAGCTCTCTTGCTGATTGAAATTATTACCAGTCAAAGTATTCATTTTTCCAAAGGCACCCATGACATTTTTTCTAATTTAGACATTTACAAATTACAACATAATCATTAATATGTTGTGTATATATATATTTAATAATTAGGCTGGACTGGACATTAGGAAAAAATTCTTCACAGAAAGAGTGCTCAGTCAGTGGAATGGGCTGCCCAGGGAGGTGGTGGAGTCACCATCCCTGACTGTGCTTAAGAGTAGATTAGATGTGGTGTTGAGGGATATGGTGTAGGGGAGAACTTTGTAGAGTAGGACTGATGGTTGGACTTGATGATCCCAAGGGTCTCTTCCAACCTAAATGATTCTATGATTCTATGTGATGCCTTTGTGCTGCACAGACTTCTGGGTTTATTGTAGTCCCTTGAAAACCTTTTGGAATCCTAGCTGTGTGGATACCTGTTCATCTGAGTTTGTAACTGTGATGTTCTTCAGTAAATAGCTCCTAAATTAAACTATCTTTGAACCATTTGTGTATGGGAGTAAGAATCCTAAGTCTGTTTGTGCATTTTGCATTTAAAAGATTCTGTTTGTGTTATATAGAGAACTGTGCACATGCAAAGAAGGACAAATGTGATATATTCTCTTATTTGGAAATACTTAGTCACACAATTAGAAAATTCATGTGTAAGATAGCAAAGTTGAACTTCTGTTTGCACTCTCAACAATGGCATTTCCTGCTTTTGGATACATATTTGTGCAATTTAATATTTGCTTTAATTTCCTGTAAAATAGTTTCTCTTTTCTTTAAGGGAACTGTTATGCTGTGTGCTATAAACCAGCTTTGGAACATTCTGTTCATTTGAGTAACGACTTCTAGAAATATGGGAAGGGAAGTGTGAGTGCACAGAGGGGTAAGAGGTCAAAAACCTTTTGAAGAAATTCAGATGAAAGTAACAACTGATAAATGTAAACCAAAGTGCTTCTCGCTGCTTTTTGCTAGATGCAGGGTGGTGTGACATTACTCGAAAGACAGGTAATGTTTTTAAATTAATCTCTCCTTTCTTTTGTAATTCATTCTAAGGATTATTTTTTCATTTGAATCTACTATTGGTGACCCTTCAGAATTAGCCATGATAACTGGTTTCTCTAGTAACCCTTTCTTCTGTCCATGGATGGTTTTGTTGCCAGCAGGGAAACATGGTATGGCCAAATCCAGACATTCAAAAATTCTGTTTGAAAAAATAACCCCTCCCATGCACAAACAGACCAGAACACTTACTTCTAAACATAAATTGTTAACAGTCTAATGCATTAGATTTAATTGATTTTCTCGTGGTTTCTGAACTTCTTAGTATACACAAGTCATTTCCAAGGCTTTCCCTACAGTCATGGGGATTGAGGTTTTCACCCCATTGCATGTATTTCAGCTCTGGGGCTTTGAGAACGCATGATAAAACCACAGGGATTAGCTACAAGTGTGGGAATTACAAGCCCTATGTGATTCAGTCTTGATGGTTATAGTAGATTAAAACAAGAGGGGAAGTTCTCACCATGCCAACATCAGGGAGCTAGGCTTAGCCAAGACAGGCAAGAAAGGATCCCTGCTGTAGCTGCAGTCCATTCAGTAGGGGGACTATTGTATATACATGTGTGTTTGCATATATAGTTGTGTATATTGTATATACATGTATCAGCTTTTTTCCAACTAATTTCTCCTGGTCTGATCTCAACTCTTAACCAAGGAATCATCAATGGACTGAGAATTTTGACTGCAGTAGCTGTTTGGATAAAAGCATCCAAGCCACAAATGCTCTTCTGTCACAGAAAAATGTGTCAGCTGGGCGTCCAGGAAAACTCTGACTGAACTATTTTAGTTCTACGTGTGGGTAATTCTGCACATCAAATAAATCCTTTAGAGTCAGGTAATTTTGCCAAATGCTATCTTTTCCACTAGCATTCCAAAATAGTCTGTAACTCTACTGTAACCCAGGTAACTTCAGCTGTATTTGTTTTCTTCAGAGTATTATTTCTCTCTTAATGTATATTTGACTCTTGGGTTGTTTACACCCATGGTGTCCCTATTGCTGTCAAAGGCAAAAAGTGCTAAAACAAACAAACAAAACCACCCCCACCCCCAACTAACTAAACATATTTCTGGGTTTGAGTGGAGTGCCATTTATGACAGGAGTTTTGGACAAATTTACCCGAATGTAAATGGTAATCCCATGGCAATAAAATTTACCTTTATGTTCTGTAACTTTCTAGTGCCTCAGAACAGTTTTTTGAACAAGTCTTGCAAAGTTTTCAGAAGTAAGGTGGTTTGGGGTTTTCCTTTTGGCTGAAAGAATGGCCCTGCTAAACCTTTTTATTTGAGATGAACTCTCAAAACAAGGTTATTGTTAGATAATTTTTAATATTGTGCTACTTTGAGAAAAAAATCAAGACACTTTTCCTTTGATGTCAAAATGCTTAGAGCAGAAAGTATCAGTTGGTATTCATGTCTTCCAGGTGGAGAAATTCAGGCATTGGGTGGTTTGTGTGGTTAAGTCACACAGTGTAGCAGTGATTAAAATTAGCTGTGTACCTGTGTTACAGCTCTTTAATATCACACAAAAGCTAAGAGTGGCTGACAGAGACTCTGAAAGTTCCAAATATGGTTGAGGATGATGAAGATGCCATTGTAGGGCACATTCAGGAGATGCCACTTAAGGAAGAAGCCGGTCAGCAGCAAGCTGAGGGAATAGAGTAGCTAAAGGAATTGAAATAAATGCTAAATAATCTTTCAGATATATTAATAATAATTACCCTGTTAGAGACTCAATACCAACTCATGATCAGGGTACAAAGGGAACACTTGGAGAGCTGAGAAGCTGAAGAAATAGAGGCCATTATCCAGCCAGAGCCCTCTCTACAATGGGGCAATGAGAAGGAAACCAGCAGAGGATCTGTCTGAAACTGAAAAAGTTATCATTGTAAGATTTTTTATTCAAAGCTCAAAGAAAACAGAAAGAGAAAATTGCTGAAGTACTAAAAATAATGTGCAACTTTCTCACTGTCAGACTAACTTAATCTTCCTTGGTATCTGAGGACTGGAGCATGGCAAATGTCTCACCAACCTGGAGAAAAGGTTCCAGGAGGATCCAGGGAAATAAACTCATCTGTCAGATTATAGACCTAAATGGGAATTAAATCAGTTGGTGCCTAGATAAATACGTTCTGCTTGAAAAGCTTCAGCATGGCTTTCATAAAATAAAATTCAGGCTCACAGGCGCACCCAGAGTTCTCAGAAAGCATCAACAGACGTGTGGGTCAGAGAGGTTCATTAGAGGCAGCTTATGGAGACTTCTAAAGAGATTTCAGTAAAGTCCCTCACCAAAGATTTCTGAAGAAACCAGAATAGCTAATGAATAGGAAAAATACATACGTCTCCATAAAAAAAAATTGATTAAAAGGTAGAAAAAAGAGTAGAAGTAAATGATGAACTCTCTGACTGGGGGCAGGTCATCCAGGGACTGGATAGGCTGGAGGGACTGCCAAGTATTGAGTTATAAGGAACAGGGTCAAAAGAAAAGGAACTTCCAAGTGGTGATAGCCCTATGGAACTTGACACCAAAAGTAACTACAGCTGCTGGTACTGTGGATGAGAAACTGGTGAAATACTTGAGAGAAAGATCTACGGAAGGCTGCTACCTCAAGCAACCATGTCCAGCTTGTGTGACTCACTGGCTGAAAATAGTCAGAGTGTGGGAAAGCGTATGCTGCCCAGGGGAAGCGTTCATGCCCTGTTCTTATTCTTCCTCAAGCAGCTGCTTTTGGTAACTGCTGTAGAAAGAAAACTGGGCTGGGGGAACCTTTGCTCTGAACTGGTGGAGCTGTTTAGGTATGAATGCAAGCAGCTATGTGATCTGAGGAGCTGAAGGATACCCGAGCTGGCCTTAAATGAGCTACCCCATATGTCAGTAGCCTCTCTGGCTGCACGGAGAACTCGTCCTCTCAGTGGCAGCAATTAGCCTGAGCTGAGTTTCTTGCTGTCATCACTGGGATGTTCCCAGTAAGAAGCTAGCTTATAGAAGAGTAATGCCATACTACAGTTTGCTGTGTGGACATACCCGCTGTTGTAAGTGGGCATGGTGGTGCACCAACTATTTTTTGGCAGTCTACAAATAATGAGTCTGCTAAATCCTCAAAAGCAAGAAAAGAAAAAGATTCCAGCTTCAACTCTCAGTTTGTTTCCATCTTCTATTCATTTCACAGGTCTAGTAACTTTTCTGAGTGTCAGCTCTGGTACACTTAGATTTTGGGGGGTTTTGGGTTCATGCATCATTGTCAGCAATGGTAAAGTTATGTAGCCAGAACTGATGCTGTGTCAAGAATAGACTCCAGTGTACTCTCTTTTAACTGTGATGACTTTGACTATCTAATAGCACTAAAAATTAGTAAATAACTATTTTTATCACTAAAGTCAGCAGTTCTGACTCAGAGCGTCCACTAGGGAAATAAACTTTGAGTAACAGGATTTTTTTAAAATGCTGTCACTCTTTATTTTAACTACAGTTTGAAAAGGAATTATGTCTGCTATAGAAATTAAGATATTATATTGGTATCATTACAAACTAATGAAGAATGCTACTAGGTACTTGCGTAAATTAGTATTGCACATTTTAATCATGTGATTCTCGGGGTCTCCAGTTGGGGGCACTGGGCAAACATAGAAACATGCCAACGGCCAGCATGAACAAGACTAGTAGTCCAGTATCCAATTAAGGGAAAAAAAAAACCCCAACAACCAACCAAACGAAAGAAGAATGGATGAAAGTTACAGTTGTCATTCTGGATTGGAGGATTTTTTAAGATTGATTTTGTTTTCAAAACTCTTTTGCTACTAACAAGCAATTGTACTGTTTTGTTTTCATTACCCATAAATCATCCAGTCTTTATTGTAAAACTAAGAATTAGTGATTTTAGAACCAACTTCTTAACAATAGTTTCAAATTCTAACAGGCCTATATAGAAAAGTTATTGTAAACTTAAATTTGTTACCATTCAGTTTCCTGAAATGTTTCCAGCCTGGCATAAATCATCGGCTCTACCTACCTTCACTGTTGCCATTTATTCATTTACACCTAGGGAAGGGCTAGAAAAGACTAGGAGTTCCTTATTAGTGTACATCGCACAGCCCAGCACCCTTTAAGGTGTGCATGGCTCTGTGCATGCACAGGGTTAGCATCTAAAAGAAAAGCCATGGAGAGGATGCAACGTATGACTGCTCAAGGAATATCAGTTATGCTGTTAGGAATGTCACAGAGACCATTGCTGGGTTCATGGTTTCAAATTATACTATTTAAAGAAAATACTACAAAAATAACAATTCATTAATTCATAGCCCTTATTCTGCTGACAAGTTTTTCTAAAACAAAACAGGCAAATGACTTATAAATTTACCAAAATAGAAGTGAATCAGGTATTCAGCAGTGGAATTTGCTAGCAGTTATAGGAAAATGTGTACATCCACCTCTTGTGCCTGCACATCTGTAACTGGATGTAGTGAGTAAGCATTCAACATTGCCAGGCTCATAGTAGTGGATCTTCCTTCCAGCTGACGCTGAACTAGATTTTGCAATAGCGCAATGGATTTCCTGGTCCCTGGAGCTCCCGGCCTTCTATCTGACCTCTGTATTACAAGTTATGAATGCTTGCAAAGGACTGAAGCCAAAAGTTTTTGTCCACAGCTCCGGCTGTCAAAACACAGGGACTTCTGTTTGGGTGTAAATACTTAGTTTTGGAAAGGCAGGATAGAACATTTTGTTCATCTTTTTTCATGCTTCTCCACGCGCCCACCCACACCCACGCACACACCCCGACACACAGAGAAACAAACCAAAGCCATAACCATGCTATACTTCTTAACATCTTCTATGGAATCATAGAAAGCAATCTATAAATATTAAAGCTTCACAGCAGCAAAAGCATTAAACCCATGAGGTAATCAGAAAGCTGAAATAATTGTCAGGTGGTTGGTTACAGGGGTAGGAAAGGTTCAGGAGTTCTAATTTTCAGTCCTTTAACTTAAGCCCTAGGCCACGAATATGAAATTAGCCTGGAATTCGTGATCAACTCTGAAATAACCAAACTTTGCTTATACCTTGACAAGCAGTGAACAGCACCACTTTCACTTCCTAAGAGGCTTATTGTTGCAAACCTATAAAACGTGTTTGCTTTTTAATCTCAGCATTGTTTTAAGAAAATGAAGTTGCTCCTGGACCTTGAAACTTAGAATGAATTAAATGACACGTGAATAAATATATATTAATTCTTTTTTATTAAAGTATCAAAACAAACTTGAGAATAGAAAACAAACTGCTTTTAATGCATTTTAAAGGTTCTCCTGAATAAAGGATACTTTCAGAAAACTCATGCACCAGACTGCTCCAGTGTAGCTGTTTAAACACTCTTTTCCAGGGCACAGCCAAATGGGTTGGAGTACCATCGTTTCTAGAGTGCAGGAGCATGTATGCACACACACATACAAGCAGTAGAAAGCAGCCATGACTGCACATATAAAGAAATAAAAATAGATTATCTTCTGACAATAGTAGTGGTACCGTTTTAACATTTGACATGCTAAGTAAATAACATCAAGCCACAAAAGCATGACGCCTGCGTCACCAGTGGTACGGTTAAAAGCAACCATACGAATTTCCTAAGGGAGACACATGAGTTCTGTGATTATATTCTAGTTTCTGTGGTAGCACTTTATAACAGTATAGGAGGCAAACAGCTTTGTTTGCTGGTAATTGATCCGTAGAAGGCAAACCCAAGGTGTATGATACCACAATGATGCCTCGGCTTTGTATTTCCACGTTACAGAAGTCAAATACCAACGGACATAGTTTGATAAGTTTATTGTAACACACTTCATACATATATCTACCTCTGATAAACAGCTGGCCCAATTCCCCCTGGAACTTGCCCTCTAAGCCAAGGAAGTCACAGCTGAGGGTCTGAACTCTGCCTACAGGGCATGAATGAAACTCACATTGAAGTCAATGGAAGCTCCTTCCAACATAAAGTATTTCAGGACAGAATCCTGTATGTCTTCTCTGTAATACGGTTGCTTTTCAGATACATGAAGTATGTATCTTTAAAATGTGATATAGGACATTACAATATATCCAGATCTTATGAAAGTGTACTAAGAAGTTCTGTTGCAGAATATAACAATCATATAAGGATCAGGTATGATATCTGATTGATAGACTCATCTAGGACTTGTAGGGTAAGAAGCTATAGCTGAGGTATCTTTTATTCTAGCCTTTAGAACAGAAACACAATTTCAACACTGCGTAACTGGCGTAAAATAGTATGTACTGTAAGTGCCATTCTTATTGTCTGCTTCACTTAAACTGTGACATTGAGCAGCTAGACACCACTGATGGAGGTACAGAATTTTGCAAGGTATAATCTCTGCACCCATTTATTCAATATATTCAGTGCCTCATTTGTGGAAAAGATGAAGGATAAGTGTTTTCAATAGTGGTGTCTCAAATACAAGTAGTTTAGGAATATGTAATATTAAACACCAACAGATAAAAGTAAAGAGACAGCACAACACTTGTGTTTTCAGTTTTATCTTGCTCACAGTATTTATTAACTTTACTCATGATGATATTAGTGATAAATAAGGATAATATTTTCTTTTACAAAAAATTGTAAGGCTATATTTTATAGGATTAAACAATCTGAGAATTTCACAGAAACATCAGAGTTTAAACACTCATAGCTCCAACTGTTTTGTCCAGCAGCTCTTCTACCAACCAGTTCAAAAACATCTATGGTTAGTATTAATAAAAAAATAAAAACAATTATTCACTACATCAAAACTCTTGCCTCCTTTAGATTCTAAGTAACACTTTTGATTGACTGCAGTTGCCACCAAATGTGAAATAAAAGTAGCTGCAACCATAGTTTTTCCTTCTGAATCGCCTGACAAAAGGAAGTAATCCTGACCAGGGTGGAAAAAGCTTTGTCAAGCTCTTAAGTATATAAGAGCTACCTGCATAAGCAGACCCACTGAAGTCCATAGAACCTCTTCTGTGAGTAAGGATTAAGAACATGAATTAAGGCTTGTAGGATTAAATCCTAGGTGAAATTAAAAACAAACAAACAAACAAACAAACTTTTCATGACTCATGAGGCTGGAATTCAGTCCTGCAGTACTTTACTCGGACAAAACCTGTATCAATATCTCTCCATAGTTAGTCCCCTCTTCCTGGTGGGTCCGATTCACTGAGTCACCAAGTGGTAGTAAAAGCTGCTGTTCAGCTATTCAAGGAAAAATGGTAGTCCCCAAAGGATAGTATGTGGGGTTCCAGCTCATAAAATACAGACTTAGCTACAGGGACCTTTTGCAATAAACATTTCATTGTCACACTTGGCTTTTCAAATTCAGTCTCTGAGATGAGTCATTGAAAGAAACCACACAAGTGTTGTGAAAAAAAAATAAAAAAATGACAAAGCTTAGTTGGAACTAAAGGCTTTTTGTGTGTTTGTGTGTGTGTGTGTGTTAGGTTAGAATGCAACATTACGCATCGGTACATTCTGCCAGAAAACATCCCCCCTGGAAACTTAGAAACTTTAAAAATACTCTCAGTCTGCTTTCCCTACCAACAACAAGGAAAAGTAGTGTCCATCCAGCACAGTCGTCTGTACCACGTGCATCATCGGAACTCATAGTGTTCTAGCACAAACGTCGTGAGTGCAGATACTGTATACTAGCAGAGAGCTAAAACTTCTGAAGCTGTTGTCTGTAGCTCCTAGGAACAGCAAGTATGACAGGTGCAAAACCTATATTTGAGGCAGAAGACTTCAATTTGATTGAGACCAGATCTCCCAAAGGGAAGAATGGCTGTCAAGCCAAAATGATTCTTTCCGCTTAAGAAAGCAATCTGCCCTTCCTAAAGGCTCTTGACTAATAGAATCCTACTCGTTATGGCAGATTCTCCATGGATTCTGGTAGTTGTTAAAAACACTATAAATATTTCCATGTTTGCCATATCACTTAACCTTGTAACGTGCCTTCTTTGATCTGTTGAATAAAAAGATTCCTTTCATCTTCAGGTGTCCTTCCGTTTTGTGCCCGAACTATACACGTGGGCCTGTGAAGGTTTAGCATGTATATCAAATGCTGCTTCTCATTCTTAAGCTCTTCGATCTGGGCTTTTAATTCTGCATTGATAGTTTCCAGCTTCTCTGATTCCTAATCACAAAGGACAGACACAACTATTAGACCGAGCAGTTCAAGTACTTAATTGCAATGTTTATCTAATAGCTGCAGTCTTTTTTGGTGAGGGAGCATATGGCTAGCTGTGAAAGAGCTGGCATGTTCTTAGTGTCCCATACTGGTGAAACTATAAATCCTCCCATTGATAATAGTCTAAAAAATCAGATTGACATTTACCTTCTGAGCTGAGTGTAACAAAAGTTGAAAGGCCAAATTCAGATTTGTACTGACTTACAAGAGCAGGCATCCAAAGTACTCTTGCTACCTTCTGCAAAATTATTCTCAACTTTTTGGGTGAAAAATGTGCCCAAAGTCATCTATGCTTCTTATTAACTCCCTGTCACGTATCTGTAAAGCCATGTAAGCTAACAAAGTAGGGACATTGCTTTTTCCCCCAAAAACCTGGGTACAGGAATGAAGAGAGGCCTGCTACTGCTGCAGTGCGGCTTTGTATCATGGCAGAGCAGGTGAGGATACTGCTGGGGTCTCAGGCCTTCAGGCCTAAACTACTGTGACACTCATTTCATAAAGAAGTCAGAGAGTACTTGTCAGGGTTTGTAGGCTTTTGAGCCCCACCCTTATTATATGAACTGAGATTTTACGAAATGAGGTTTTTTGTGTTCAAGGTACAGGTTTAAATTCATATTATGCCCATAGACAAGATTGGTCATTGAAACAGTAATCTCTTGTCACTCCTACCATGCTTTCACTTTTTCCTAATTTTAACCAAGTCTGATTTAATGTGTAGCATATTCATTTTTTAATAACTAATATATTGATAGGTTTACAGAGTTTTGGGTGACACCTTTCTGTATTTCCCACTATGACGGTGCCCCCGTGCTGTCTTTTCAGACCCTGGTAGGATGACAGATTATGAACAATTCACGGCAATCACTTACTTTCTGCAAACATTCTGTTTTTTCCTTCTTTTTGTTTCGGCACTTTGCAGCAGCAATTTTGTTCCTTTCCCTTCTTCGCTTTTTTCTTTCATCCTCTTCAGGAGAAAACTATCCCATAAAAACAGATACACACAATCCATAAGATTGTTGTAAATACTCAACTTGTATTATCATCATTTCTGCATTTCTAAAAGCAGCACGGATAGTGTTGTCAGAGTTCACGTCATGAGTTACATAAGGAGACAATTCTGACCTTGCTTGCCATACAGTAAATGGTAGCAACTCCATGAGAATGGCCAATAAAAACCTGACTGGGGTTTGGATGGATGTAATCCGTGTGATGGCTCATTTTAAATCAATGGTACTCGAAAAGCTTGCCAAGCATCTCCCCAGGCTGAGTCCCACAGCTCCGTCTCTCCTGCACTTCCCAAGGGGGAAAAGGAACAAGGGGCACGAACGAGGCAGTGCCGAAAAGGGGATATTAACACCCTCCCTTGAGCTTCGTTTCCTGTGGAGGCTCAGGCTAAGGTGTGGCTATTTCCCTAACAAGCTATTTCTCTACTTTGTAAGGGAAAAGAGCTTTTCACAGAGACTATTATCTTAAAGTAAAAACCCAGCGTGGACATAGCATGGCTGTATCTACCTCAGTGTAGTCCCCTGCGTCTACTGCACTGTACTCACTCAAGTGAAGCTGCAGTGACTTATTCCAAGTCCAGCCACAAGCAGACAGGGAAGCCAGATTAGCACTTGCTCTAACCACTGTAAAACATTGTCCTTAGTCCATAATCAAGCCCAAAATTCTCAGCTGCAGGCCTCAATGCAAATGAGAAATAACAGAGTTTCCCAGAAGCACTTATCAGAAAGCCAAGCGGCAGGCCTGAAAGGATCAATTATGGTGGAGAGGGGTGCCTGATATAATTACTGGTCTTGTGGTGACATTTTATTGGAGAATTAATTATTCAGACTGAAATGCTGTTTAAAAAGTCATACCTCTGTTTTCATGATTGATGTTTCAATCGGTCTTTCAGAAACTGTCACGGTGTCCAATGTAGAAGACATCCCGTGGGATTGACGCTTATTCTGAATGGCGAACCGCAGTTCCTCTTTCACCAGTGGGGTTAAATTTGTGAAATCATCAAACCCCAGTGACCCTGCAGGGGACAAAGTGGGAACAATTGCGGAGGCGCTGACTTCTAAGGCAGATACCTGGCCAGAGTGTTGGACCATCATTTTGCTGAAAGGTAAAAAGAGATAATAATAGTCTTTCAACAACTTTAGAAAGGCAAACAATATCTCCTAGAGGCATATCTTATAATGTGAAATAATACTATAGTTCTTGCATTGCTTCAGTCCCTGTTCCCTGTCTATCTCACTCTTTCACTAGAGTCAAGCAGTTAAAAATTTGGTCACTGGTTAAATCTTGTACTTTGGGTTAACATCAAGTTGGTATTTAAAAATAATGATAGTATTAGTGCATCACACAATATCTACCTACATCTTTCTGAAACAGTATGGGAAAAAAATTGTGTGTATATGTATGTACACTTTGAAGTTTTAAACTGGTAATATGTAGCAAACCAGAAATGAGTGAACAGGAAAAAGATAAATAGGAACAAAAATCAGAAAGCAAAGAAATGTTATTCTTTAAAGCACAGAAGTTTAAGAGCATCTTCATTTTCAGAGCTATACCACCACAGCTTCAAATGGACAGAGCGTACCTTGATCTCACTATGGTTAGGCACAGCTCAAAGTTCTCCTAGAAGCTGAAGTCTGCTAACCAGAACAGAATCTATCACAAAATGATCATGCTCTATTTTACACAAAGTTGTAGATCTGGTTATAAGCTCCTGAAAAGTGGTTAACAATGAGAGCTAGCACAAAAGTAAAAGTCTATACATGCTCTGGGGCTTCAAAGCACAGGCTGAGTTGGAGGGATTGAGTCACGAAAAATGTGAAGACATTTGTATCGTTCCTTTGCTCTTGTAAAATCTGAAACTGTCCTTATGTGCCCTCAATGAGAGGTTTGAAATTCTTAAATATTTATGGTTGGATCTCCTGCTGATATAAAACAGCACGACTGAGGAGACTTCAGGGGAATTATGCAAATGGACACCCATGGAGGAACCTCATTTCTTGTAGCTTTCCTATGAAAATGAAGCTACCTAGCAGTTCTCTCTATTTTCCTTTTTTTAGTCATTCTTACTAATATTTTTAGCCAGTTATGGAGGGGGAGAGGCCCTCTATGTGCTTTGTGGAAAATGGTGATCCCACTAAGGGACAAAGAGGCAAAACTCAGCAAGCAGCCATCATCGTGGGCAATCTAGCTAGCAGATACACATATCTCTGCATGAGACACAAACCGTCTCTTGCCCAGAAGAGGTGAGATGAGAGGTCTGGAAGAAGCTGAGTGTTTTTCATGGGAGGCCCAAGGGACAAAAGGTGCAAATGCATAGGAAAACAGATGCTATTACTTCCCTTATTCATAAAGTGACTTGTGATAAGTTGCGTTTTACCACGTTGGTTTTCCAGCTTTCTTTGGTGTGTAGGTTTTATGAGGTTTTTTAATAGCTGTACAGGTAATTACAGTATGTGTTACGTACTCATGGTTAGAACTGTAATAAGTTTAGCAAAGTCAATTGTAATTAACAGCACAGGTAAGCAAATAGTTGCCTCAGGGTAGCAGTGTGGCTAAGTTAAGTCTCCAAACGGTCAACCCAGGATTGCACAGTTCCCTGTCAGCTACTTCTGTAACTCAGCAAGAAATGTTTGGGGTCACGTGGCTAGATATTAGATTTTACCCAGAGATATCTAAAAATACACTCTATATCCACACTGATACAAATGGGAGTAGAATCTGGTTCATTGCTAAGTGAGGTAGAGACAGAAATGTGAGGACAGTGAATTGCCAGGTGGTATTGACCGCCATGTCTAGCTGCAGAGTCTTCCTCACTTCTTCCTCGCCCAGTCACCACAGAAAAGCTGCAGATTTCCCAGAGTCTGGGAGTGAAATCATAAACTCACTGAAACCAAGAGGACTTTTTCTGTTGACCTCAGTGGGGCCAGGATTTCACCCGAAGTTATTAAAGATGAGGAAATTATTTGGAACAACTTGTTATTCAGAAGGACCTTGGGAAATTTATGTAATTCTCTTCAGAAAGCCCCTGCTCATGAGTCACATTTAAAGTACTGATACTCTTTAATCCTATAATCTCAGAAAGCTAGCAGTTACTCTTTTCTAACAAGTCAGAAACAGCCCTATGATTTCCAGCTAAAGTCCTCCCAGCATTATTTATCATATATCAACATTCAACCATTCAACTCATTTAAACAGGCTAATTCCCAATGACACTGAACCCCTCCTCACTAGCAGAAATTTAGCTATTTTCACTGAATGTCAGTCTCCTTGGCTCCCAGCAATGGCTTCATTCTGCAAAGCTAATTCTGTGTATTTCAATCAAACCAGGAGTCTTAAAGTAATAGTAAAGCTGTTTCTCCACCCTACAAAATAATTATTTGGGCTAATAATTTTCCAGCATTGGTGGTTTAATCAATTATTTTTCAGTTTAGGTGAACTTTTAATTAGGGTCAGCAGCAGCACCAGCAGAAACCAAGAAGGTTCATGTTTTAGTAACATCTGAGAAATCATGTTAATTCTGGATTTCTACTAGTCAGTGCTAAGTGTACCACAAGCACCAACAAACTCCTGTAATGTCTTCAGGTAGTCTCATCTGTCCGTCACTAGTGTGAAAAAAAGGAATGGGAGTGTGCCCACAGGGAAGGGAAGCACAGAGGCAGAAATGTCCTTGACCATAAGAAACTTGCTCCTCTCCTGCCTGAACAGCTCACTGACCTTCCAGATATCCTGAAAGGCATCTCTCTTTATTCAGACTTTAGGGAAGGGGGGGCCTGCCAGGGGGGCTGAGGCTTATGTAAGGATTTCTGCCGTGAGCCCAGTCCCATTTTGCAGAGCTATTTGCCACTGGTTTGCTTTCCTGGGGTTCTTTCTTGGGGAAGGGCTTCTGGACAGTGCCTAGGAGGGTAGGGTTCCAGTCTACCACTGAGCTCCATAGAAGACACCATGAAATGAGTAAAAAAAATAATCAGCCTTATGTCAAATGTATTCAGTAAGCTGAATAGATTCCCTTTTAATAATAACAAGGTACAAGCTTTCCAGTTTTTGAGGAACAAATCTGCTTTTAGAAATGTTTTACAGGAATGAAAATGAGATTTTGCTATTGGGAAAAAAAAAAAAAAAAAGGGGGGGGGGGGGGAAACAGGGGGTCCTTGCTTTTTTTCCAGTTTTTGTACAAGTTGTACCTCCACCTTTAAGCCATTAAAAGCAGTGTCTCGTTTTCTCTGGGTTTGTGAAGAGTGGGGAAAGAGTAGGAATAAGAATATCAAAACTGAAAGTGTGATTGCATCTGTGCCTTTCTGATAAGATCCCTGTTTACTTTGTCAGACCGTGCACATGGATCTCAGCTCCAGGCTGGTTTGACTCCTGAAGTTACTGACATTGAAGGGGATGAACGTTTCACAGCCCTGTGCCAGAAAGGCACAGCTTGTTCCCTATGTGAGTTAATGCTTCATTACTTTATCCTTAGTTTTTGAATTCTTCAGAGAACAGCTTTTCTATTGGTGGTACTCTCCCAATTTACATAGATTCAAAGAACTTTATTCATTTATTCTGCCTCTACCTTTGGTTTGTTCTCTTGCTAGTGATTCCTTCCATAGACAGTGAACTTTTACATCTCATCTGACAATATTTTAATTTCAGGACCTACTCCCTAGCTGTCCGTTTCTATTATTTAGGGATATTCTTATTTTATATCAGTGTTGAAAGTGACTACTCTCAGTCTTTTCTGTTTTGCTTAACTGCAGATGGCTGGACTGTGCCTCTTGGTTTTATTTCTTCATATGAATTCCTGTTCCTCTAGCACTGATGCAATAAACCCCAATAACCATTGAGGTTAATCTTAAACAGCATTAAGAGCAATTACAGTTCACAACCTCTGTGCACGCTGGTTGACCTTAAGCTTTCTGACATCCCACATCATTCCCGAACTGTTTTCTGCTGCCTTCCAGCTTCTTAAATGCTGTTACTCGGGGAATGGGGGGGCTGGGGGGTGGAAACTGTTTTCCAACAGGAAACTCCTCTGAAAGAAGTTTGCTCTTGTGTCACGCCTGACTTGATTAGGCAACAGTTTAGTAACTGATCTCCTTCGTGTCAAGACACGGGGACAGAAAGAAAAGTGAATGTCCCTGCCTCACACGGAGAGCTCCCGCTCATTTTGTGTATACGGAACAGATAGACATATAGACGGCAGCGCGGGGTTACTCATGGCCTGGCCGCTCCCTCTACAGCTTCTGTCCCTGCCGACCCTCCGGGCTGGCGGGGCCGCCGCCGGCTGCCTCCACCTCCCGACAGCGCTCCTGCATCCCCGCCNGGAGAGCCTCAGCGTCCCCTCTCCCGCGTCCACCTACCTTCCTCCCGCCGTGCTGCTGTTTCCCCGGCCGGAGGGAAGGGGCTCCGCTCCCACCCCGTCCCCGTAGCCGTCCCCTCTCCTCCGCTGCCTCCTCCGGGACGAGCAGCTCTCGCCGCTCGCCGCTCCTCTGCCTCTCGCTTCGGTTGCATCACCCCCCTTATATAGCCGAGCGGGCAGCGCTGGTATTTACTCTGGCGGCGAGTCCCG
>VZTM01007557.1:790158-808558 GCA_013400555.1 Jacana jacana
CCCCTTCCCCATACCCCCCAAAAGAGTGGAGACTGTAGTTTTCGAAAGGACTGACAAATATGTTATCTTATTCTACAGGAAATAATTGTTTAACGCCCACCCCCCTTCTCTGTGCTGCTTCAGATGACAGCTAAAAGTTTGCTTTTTATGAAGAGGAAGGCTCCACTTTCTGCTCTGAGGAGGAAAGACCCATTTGATGAAATTATAGAAAGCTAAAAATAATGTTGGGGGGTTTTTGGTTGTTTTTTTGGTTTGTGTTGTTTGGTTTGGGTTGGGTTTTTTGTTTGGTTTTGTTTTGGTTTGGGTTTTGTTTTGTTGCGGTTTTTGGTTTGTTTTTAGGGTTTGGGGATTTTAAAAATCTTTTATTAAAACACAACTGCACATGATTTCCTTATGATTTCAGGGAAACCCAGGGAGTCCCTATCGGAGAGAGGGAAATAGGGTGGTGCCTGTGGTGGAAGGGGGGGTTGTTTTCTTCTTTTTTTTGTTTGCTTGTTTGTTTTGTTTGTTTGTTTCCATAGCTTCCTGGTTTGTTAAACGAGAGAAATTGCCTTCTAACAGCTCCCAAAGTACTGGAAAATAAGAGGTGTCAAAAAAGTGTTTACCCAGGAGAGACACAGAAGGCTTGCAAAGAGAGGTGTGCAGAGTTTTCCAGGATGATAACATTCCAGAAACAATACATACAAACTTGTCATTAAGAGAGTCTTCAAGTCTCAGTACCAGGCATGGAAAGATCAGGACATTTCATGCTTGAGGATATGCCATCTAAACTGATATAAAGTGTATATCTTCATATATAAAATGTACATCCTGATCAAGGACTCCAACTGATTAATTAATTTCATAATATTCAACGTGGCTGCATTTTGATAATAGATAATGTCTCAAGTGATATATTCTGGAGCATTTTTCCAAGGATATGGGTAATAGTTTGAAAGTCACTTTGTTTCTCCCGCCCGTGTGAGTGTCACTGCGTGAGCATATACACACATATGTGTATCTATATATGCATACACATAAATGAACACATTGGCTGCACAGGCAGGAGTAGTAATCTTAGCTTTTAAAAGGTCCCAGTGTGATCAGGCTCAACTTCACAAACTTAACGCTCCTATTTTATGTTTGATTTTCTGGTGAGGAAGGGAAGGAGTCTGGAGTAGTGACATTGTCTTTCCTCCTGTGGAAGGTGTAGTCGCTGCTCCCTGTTCTCCTCAAACAATGAAGCGCACTTAGCAGAGGACAGGAGTGAGCTCTGACCTACCTGGCAGCTCTCTCTTTACAGCTTGTGCAAGCTGCAAGGTTTTCTTTTTTACTCACCTATAGATAAATAATTTTGAGCTCTTTCAAAACATATTTATTGCCTTATCTTTATTAATCTAGCTAAATCGATGTCAACCATAATGCCAGGCAAAAACTTTGCTCTTCAGAAGGGTCTAGAGCAAGCTTTACATTTCAGTTTGGTGCAGACTGTGAAGTGCTTTTTACTTCAGAGGCATGATTTTATAATTCATGCCGTGTTGAAGAACAGCTGGCATCGTTTTTCTCTAGCCTAGAAGAAAAAAAAAACAGCCCTCTCAAGCAGAGGCCAAATGTGGAAAATTTCTTCCCAAAAGATAATTGGCTGGAAAGTTCTAAGCATGAAGTTATTGTGGAAACATGTTAGCAACATCGGGTTTGGTGGCCATAACCAGGTGCCTGCTGTAATCCTGACAGAGATTTAGCAACTGTCCATTCTTATTTAGCTAGCTGTACCAGAATTTAGAGCGTTTTCAGCTAAGTAAAGCACTGTCACAGAATAATGAAAAGGGGAAAAAAGCAGCTCCCTCCTTCAATGTGGATAGAAGTAGCTTGGAAATCCAAGTGTTGTTATCCTCTTGTTAAGGGTCACTGACATCTACTCAACAATCACAACACTTCACCAAGTAGGCAGATGCTTGTTTTGTTCTGAAATCATACTACGTTATACAAAACTGAAGCCAAGAGATTTGTGTGCTATACAATGCTGTTTCACCAGTGTTGGTACCATTATTGCCAGTACTGACAGCTGACAGCAAACCAGTTGTGTTCATTCTTGAACTACTCCTGAAGCGAGCCAGCTCCTCCCTGCAAAGCAAACAGAGAGACTGTTCTTGTGCGCATTTAAGATTAGGCCACTGAAACATGTCCTGGCTTGAAATTATTCAATGAAAAAAGAAAATGAAACCACAGGGAAAAATAAACCCCGTTCCACAGTTTTATTCTGCTCCCCTCCCAAACCAAAGCTAACTTGATCTCAGTAAAGACACAGGATCACCTTCCAGTTTAAAAACCAAAATAAAATTCAAAATTAATAATTAAGACTATCAGGAAGTCAAAGTAAAACCCAGATGCTCTGATGTTCTTTGCCAGTTTCATTTTCCATCTCATAAAATATCTTTCATTTGCCTCCCTCTGAATATTTACCGATCCTTTTTCACTTCATTTCTCTCTTTTATCACAAACTCCAGGAGACAGGTCCCCCCGGAGCAGCACTCATTTAACAGAGATGACATTCATGTTTGCTATTTCTACTTTCCCTTAAGCCAGGTACAACAACTCCTCACTAGAAGAACCGACATGTATTCTCCCTCTTCTCAGACATTAGGCTGAATACCACCCTATGGTGTGGTCCTTGCAGCCCTCCAGGAGTCTCCAGTGTAGAGGAAAGAGTTCTTTCCTTTACCTTTTCCTGATGAAATCTTGCCTCTCCATCCCTTCACATTACTTCATACGCTGTGACTATTTGATTAAATCTAAAATATGGCTGTTTCCTTGCTAAACAGAGCTATAGACATCATTATACAGAGAAACAGAGTCCCATCCTTACAGCAAAAGCCCTCTGCTGTCTCCTGTCTTAATATTTATGCAACTGTAGGATATTAGTCAGAGTAACACAATTAAAATGCCCGTGTCCCATCCAGATCCTATGGTGGTATATGGTCATGCAGTTCCATTAGACTGACTTGGTCTGATAAAAATATGAGATGTAAATAAATAAAATGTGGAATTGAGTAAAACCTGTCTTTCTGTGTGCTTTGCAGTTTTAACTGTATAAAGTTTTGAAATTACCTTAACCCTGACAGGTCCAATTTTTGCCTGCATGGCACATACGTGAGAAAAAGGTTTCCAGAACTCAGAGTGGTCATGTGGTAAAATCAGCACAGAAACAGGTTTTTTGACTCTGCCCAAAAAAGTATTCCTTATTTCTGTGACAGGAATGAACCTTCACCATAATTTTTGCTATGCAGTATATTCAGGTCTGAATCTATGTGATAAGACTAGTTTCGAGATTATTTTCCCATCTCACTGGACTAACACCAGAGCTGAAACCTGGGATGACTTTTTCCAGGGTTTAGATTAGTAGTTCAAGCTACTTGCTTGAGCTGTGAAAGTAATCTGCAGCAGAAGTAGCATGAGCCATCTCCACCCAGCCCAGGGCTTTTCATCTGCTACCTGGGGACCCCTTGGGCATCTGTGGGCTACTGCCAAGAGTTTCTCCAAAAAGAGACTAAAAAAACACCTAAGCATACGATAGTGAGGATCAATTTCATTCTGGAAGGTTTGGATCTCTACAGGGGTAAGAGGACAAGAAACTGAAGAGAGTCAAACCCCACAGAGTTAGAGGACGGACTGTCATACAGAATATATGGCAAACCCTGCTACCATCTTACATTTAATAATGCTCAATTGGATGGGTATATGTCTTGTAGAGGAAAATAAGTGAACTATTTAAACTTAGTTAACACTGAAGACAAAATTAATTTGCTTCTTGCTTTCCTCTGCTCAATTTACCTTTCCTTACTGCTTGTTTCCATTACTATTTGACAATCCCTCTAAATCCATTTAGTTTCTGTTTATTATCTCCTTTTTGGATGCGTCTGTTTCCTAAGCTCCTTTGCTTTGTTTCAGTAATAGCTCCCTTTCCCATTTCCTCAAAACATCAGCTTCTCCTTTTCTTTTGCCACTTCCCAGTTTCTCCTCTTCTCACTTCCCTCTTTTCCCTCCCTATATCCCTGGATTCCATCATTCCTCTTTCTGTTCCCTTTTTCCAGCAACTTTTCTCCCATAGGTCCTTCTGCTCCTGCCTCAGCAGCTTCCTAAATTTAAATGAGTAATTTCAAATTTCTCTTTCACTTTCTGTAATTTTACTTTTTGTTTCTCTGCTAATAAGATGGAGACACTGATAACAAAATTACCAAGGGACCGGATTCCGCTGCCCAAACTTAGTATGAACTTCAGTAAATTAAATGTTCATTATGACACACGGTGCTTTGGAAGTGCAGGGTGGGAGGGGGGCAGTTACACAAACATCCCTTCTTTCTAGCTGAGACAGCCCTGACACGGGCGCAGTCAAGTATATCTTTAGTTCGCTCCTGCTGAAGCCTTTCAAGGTTTTTTTTTATCAGATGGACTTTGTGCACTGGCATAGGAGCTGGCTAAGCACAATAGCATGCAATTACAGTTTTTGATCTCTTTGGATACATCCAGATAGTAACCAACAAGTGATACCACATATGAAAGAATCACATCTTAAACCAGAGTGAACAAAGCAAATGATATTTCAGTTGTTCTCCATGCAAGTGTAAATTTTATCTCCTCTGTGGTGCCTTTGTAGCCCCATCCATTTAGTAGCTAGAAAAGCTCCATCTTCACAGATCCTCCCCTTCACCTCCCCCTGCCCATCATTTCCACTTTGTAAAAGCATGCCAGCTTTTGTTTGAGAGCAGTTAGCAATTCATAATCAACTTAATCAATGGCTTTATGTGTAAAAAAAAAAAGAAAAGATCACCAAGTAAAGTACTGAGACCTGATCCAACTGTAACTGAAGTCAACGGGAAGATTCCCATTGGCTTCAATGGGAGATAAATTCATCCCCCAGGGAGTGTGAGAGATCAGCACTTAGTCACAGTGGTTCTCGCGCACTGAGCTCTCCGCCTGAGATGACTTGAAAGAAATGCTAGAAATTATTCACTGAAGGTGTGTTTCCCTTAGGTGGACTAACGCGGCTACAGTGTGTATGCCAGGTAAAGACAGAGGGTGAGAGGAGGAGGCTGAGGCATTTTTACTGGTCTGAGTTACAAATTTTTTGGGATACATTATGGAATCATCATGCTGCTTCACACAAATACACGCACACACATAAATGCCTGTTTCCTATAAGAAGTACCTGTTCCCATCGATTGCCCTTGGAACAGTGCGTATATAAAAGATACTCTGGGACTTGATATCATGAATGATCCTTTAAACAGCTTTTCCCACCTGCCTGATAAATATGTAAATTACAGCTTACCATAATAATTATAAATGCACGTTTTTAATTATTAAACATTGATTTCTGCACAAATACCATTTCAAATACCAACAATATATGACATAGATTTGCAATCTACAGAAGATTCCAAACCATTGGAGCTTTCACTTTGCTTATCATTTGTCCTCTCACCTATTTTGCCTGTGCCTTGCCATGAAAGGAATGCATGAAGGATCTTAACTTGCAGCCTCTTATCTTTCCTGGTTTATTTTTTTGGCTTTAACTGTACAGTAACTTGCCCAGATAATAAGAACAAAGTGTAAGTAAAATAAAACCAACAGAGCTGCATGCAGTTTTAGAATTATTCTGCCTTAATTGCAATCATAGAGGCTTCCCCTGAGCCCAAATCCTGACTGCTCTATGGGCACAGAAAGCTGCCAATGAAGCCACCCCAGGAGAGGGGAGGATGCAAGGTGTCACTGCACCCACCTGGGGTTCCCCCATGCCTATCAGTCCAGTGGAGTCACCACCCACTGTGGGGTAGGGTCCATCTTCTGTCCGGTGACTCTTTGAAGCAAAATGGTTTTAGAGAGAGAAGTGGACTGCAGGATACCCCTTGTTGAGGGACACATCCTTCCCATGAGACTGTAAAGTCAGTCTCCATCTGGTTTACTGTCTAACTGGCTTGTAACTTAATAACAGGACAGTTTGAGCAGAAGTCAAGAGCAAGATTCCCAAAAAGCACGGCTGAAAGGTTTGTGGTTAGATCATTTCTCCTCAGGGTGTGACTTTCATCCCTCTCAGACAGAGGTGAGAACCCGACTCGGGTTTTTCTATCCAGACCAAGTGCTCTTGCTGACAGAATTTTGTTAAAAGACCAGCTCAATCCCTGACCCATGTTCTGCATAATCCAAATTTAGAAGGGGAGTTGGGACCATGAATGCCCCAATCACAGTGATGCTTAACTCTTCATTGCACGTTAGATGGTGCATGGTAGAGCTGGGGACATTCATTTTCATCGTGTTCAGCTTCCTTTTGTGGAGCTGGGCTTTATCCTTCTATACTGGAAATAGTTATTAACGAGGCAGATGAGGACAGTGCTGCTCACTGGAATGGGAGTCAGGAAATGAGAGGGCTCCTCATTCACCATCATTGTGATTTCATATGATCTTATGGGCTTCCTTTGGTTCTGTTTCCCAGCCTGGTGAAACGGATAATGGTATTTTATGTTCTAGGGTCAAGTAGCTGGGAGTCCCAAATGGAAATTGCTGATACAGATGATGTATTTTATTTATATGTCTAATTTTAATTAGCACTCTAACATACAATCCGACCTGGGCCTTTTATTGTTGCATGCTCTCTAGATGCATTATTATCTATTCTCACTAATTAACGTGTGTGTCACAGTAGTATTTACAGCCCTCAGCAAGGATTCTGGGTGTACTTTTGTTATATGCAAGAGTTTTATATTGAGCTCTAAATACAATGACAATCTTTCAACTGTCAAACAGAAGCCCAGATTCAGTGCAGCAATTAAATACACAGCTGAATAGGCCCTGTCCAAAAGCCTTGCCTAACTTAGGACTTGTTGTTAATAATGAACTAAAATAGCCTCTCCAAAATATTACAAATTATTCCTGAGGGATGATACTTCTTCTAACACATTTGGGATGAGAGTGCCTGACAAGGTACAATTTTGCATTTTTTTGTGTCAAGGTCTTTCTTTTGGTGGTTTTCCTAGAAGTATGGGCTAATGAATTCATTTGTTACAGACCTTTGAAATATAGCAATTACTGTTATTTTTCTAATACAACAAATGTTCAGAATGTGAGTAGATGATGAGTTATTAAAAGAAACCAAACCCTACTAACTTTAAAGAGACACAGAGCACAAAAGCAAAGTTTGACACAGGACAAAAGCAGAGTGTTTTGTCCACCTGTTTCGCTGAAGCCTGCATTATTAGTGGACTTTAGGGAATTGTACAGTTCACGAAATATAACAATCTCTAAGGTAAATTGTCTTTTCATTATTCTTTTTCACTCTAATTCTAATGTTTGGGATTTAACAACTCATTTAAGCCTGCTTTTTCAGAAAGTTATTTAGAGGTAAACATTGTCTGCGCTGAACTAGGCATGCACAGGCTGACTTATCTGGGCAATCGCACGCACCAGATGAACTCCCGTGCATTTGAGGCCATCGGCTTTGCTGGCTGAAGGGTTCTTGGAAACCTTCCACTCTCAACTGAGTCTCCCTGCAGCAGCAGGAATAGCTAATATGTGTCGTCTGTAAGCAATGATGACTGGTAAGAAAAGCATTTTCTGGGAGTTTAACGATCAGTTGGAAGAGTTTTCATCCCCATATCTGTGCTCAGCTTGGCATTTACTGACAAGAAAATCCTTTCCCATCAGCCATTTTTACCGTTCTACTTCATGAGAAAAATGTAAAATGCAAAGCAGAAAAAAGTATCGTCTCTACCTTACTAGTAAAAATTAAAACCCAAATGCAGCAAAGAAGAAGTAGTAGTAAAAGCAGAGCTAGGACCCCCAGTCCTGGGGACTGTAGGGACCAGAACCAGGAGGCAGGAGAGCTGTTGAATACAAAGAGATTTTGCAAGCCGAAGAAAGAGAGGAGGGGAGCACCAAAATTCACCAGGGTGGCTG
Source organism: Jacana jacana (assembly GCA_013400555.1). NCBI lineage: Eukaryota > Metazoa > Chordata > Aves > Charadriiformes > Jacanidae > Jacana > Jacana jacana. The sequence goes on from VZTM01007557.1 coordinate 798,088, forward strand.
CAGGACAAAAAGACTTTTCAGTTGGTTGGTTCTGATCAGTTTTGTATGAACTGCTATTTGGTCCCCTGTGCTGCAGAACCGTTTCAGGCTCTTTACAGTGTATGAGCAAATGGAAGAGCTAGGCAGATTTAGAAATATGATGAATTTATTAAATTACTCCAAAGAATCAAGATTTTCCAAGTTAAGTATCCTTCTAAATTAGGAAGTGTGTACTTTATAACTTCCTTATATTTTTTTGCACTGCTTCCTGTGGCTATTCAAGTCTTATTTTGTAGAAGCATGTGTAAGATCTTGCTTATGCTAGGGCTTTAATGATCAGGAAAATCAGAGAAAAGCCCGTCGAGCAGAGAGGCTCAGCGAGGTGAAGCAGAATATCAGTTATTGTATAACAGGGCACTTTGGCGGTTGTTTCCAGAGACAGAAAGCTGTTCCTGTGAAAGTAATCTCTAACAGGTACAGATGGAGCTAGTTAGAGTAGGCACGTTCTTATTGTCAGGACTTATCAAGACATTTAAGAACCAATGTGGGAGTTTCTCCTCAGATACCACTCATGTCAAGTTCAATGCTAGGTCAGCCCCAATTAATTTTGCAGGATTGTACCCATAATGAGAGAGGACTGCTTCTCCAGAATTGCTGATTATCATTTCAAGGGACTGCTTGCTTTTGCAGATAAATATTGAAGCATTTTTAGTGGTACTTCACACATGAACATGCACACTAAAACTGCAAGGACCTAGTTAACAGAAGACACTATTCTCCCCTTACATACAGAAAAAAAGACTGTGATACACAAGCATCCATCAGTCAGCATGAAAGAGAAAGTAAAGATATAAAAATAACATACTCCTCTGAAGAGTTGTTAGGAGCATTTAGCAAATTTCACTGTGACTTCATGGTGGTCTCTGTATTGCTCCACATTAAGGGAGGTATTTACCATTTTTAAGGGCTCAGTTTCCCATAAAGGGAAAGGGTAGTTCAAGTCTATTTAAATGTATTGTTTTTTTCCCATAAATGAGAGCTGATCAAAGTAAAACATGCTTTACCATCCCATTTTAGAGACAGATTCCCGTCACATTCTGGAGGGGAAAGTAGATTCCTTGCTAATGCAGAAGTGTTTCTTACACTTGCACAAGCCAGGATGTTCCCCGTTGTATCAGAAAAAATTGTGAAATGTTTAGTTAAGTCTGTTTCCAGAGGAAAACCATGTTGTGGCACAGGTATATATCAGGCAGCTCCCAGCCCAAACTAGTGCTCCATTTTGAGTTTATAGCTGTGCCCAGCACTTCAGAAGGAGTTTTGCTCAAGCTGGGATTGCAGAATCAGTCCTACAACTTGTTTGGAAACCATAAATTAGGCTTAGTGTTATGCTTCCTGGCTTTACTGAGGCTGCATCTGTTAGTACCATTTATACACTACTCCACTTTAACTGCTCAGATAAATCATCAGCTTTGTGTCTGGGGCAGAAACTACAGATATGACAGAGTACTCCAAACAAACCATGAACTCCCCCCAGATATAAATGGGCATAAGTGCTTTCATTTCATCACCCAAGGATTTTGCTTGGGATGGTTTAGCATGATATTTTTTGTTGATTATTTATTTTGTGTTCATTCATCTGTATGAAGTATGAAGCAGAGAGAATATGTAACCTAGCAGGCAACGTTTAAATTCGGCACGTCTTTTGTTACTGGTTTGTGTAAAAGTTGTGCTTTGTGCAAAACTGGGTGCTTGGGCTCCAAAGTTTCCTCAACAGTTTCCTTACTGGTCTGTACAGTTTCTTGAACTCAGGCAGTAAATCAGCCATGTGTTAGGTTGAGAGGCTCTAACAGTGAGTGAGATGTGCATACTGTTTTCTTGGCAGAGTGTGGGGGTTAAACATGTACTCAAGTCTTTGGGGTTTGGCTTACAATTATTGCAGGTCACTATAATTTTTAATATAATATAATATAAATTTTCCATGAATGCTCTGTATTCTTAAAATATCCATGCAGATGTCTAAGTACTTGTAGTTTCATCACCAATTTGAATATATGTTTAAACACTACCCTCTTTCCCTTTTTAAAATTACCATTCTACATATTTTTGCCAGAGTTGTTGTAAAAGCAGTGTTCCTGACCGCAGCCCAGCTCCTCAGGTCACCAGCACACCTGTGCAGTTTCTGCTCCATCATGGGTGTTCCTGTCACAGGGCAGAGCCACAGGCCTTCTCTCTAAATTAATTCCTGTAAACTGTGTAGCAGAGGAACTCCAGCATCCTTTGGCTTCCTGACATAATCACTTCATTGAATCCTACTTATTTGTGAATACGCCTGCCCAAAACGGACTGTTTACAAAACCTGCAGGGGTTATAATCACCCTTCTTCTATTACCCTAATCCGAGACCTGTCCTTGTCTTTCACGGCTCCTGCCACATGTCTCCCAAAGTGCAACAGAAAGGTTATTGGGTAATGCTTAGTGGACACAGGAGATGAGATCTAATGAGCTAACAGTCATCAACTATTATCATCATGGTGACCATTAGCAGCACCACGATCACCTACCAGCATAGTCATCACCTATTTTCCAAATCCCCTCTTTGGTTTCTACAAGAGTCTTTGCTCTTAACCCTTGATCTCAGTTCATTTTGGTCCCATTTCTGCTTTCACTTCTGCATGGGACCTCACAGACTCCAGACCAGCTGCAGTTCCTTTGCACTAATGAAAAAAGAGTTGAGCTTTGAGTCCAAGTTCTCAAAGACCTTTGGCCTAACATCCATCTACATTTATGTGATAAAACACCTAAATATCTTGCAAGGTAGGAGGGGTAAACATTCTCTCTTGGCTATCCTTCCTTCTACTATGGCATGGATTATTTTAAACTTTACATGTATGCCTTATTCTCACTGCAATTTGTGAGGCCACATTTCCATTGATGTAAGCATTAAACCAGTGGCAGGGTTACAGCAGACCCTAATTATATTACAGTTTAATAGGGAAACAGATTATGCCACGTGGGAGGTCAGCAACATATTTTTGGAGCACATCTCAAAGTTCACCCAGTGAACTGGAAACTTCCTTTTACTGGAATATTTATAGTTTGTTTGGTTTAAACTGGAAATATCCTTTCTGTGGGCTTCTCCTGAGAGCCATTTGGGACAAAGACAGTGTGCAGAACATCAACAACAGCCATCAGCCGCAGGAGACCTGGACCTTCCTCCTTTCTGAATTCTCCTGTGATGGATTAAGATGGCAGCTTTAAAGTGGACAAGCTGTTTTATCTCTAAACTAATGTCTAACTTAGCCTAAAGCAAGCAAATCCCAAGCTTCTTTAGAGAAAACCTGGATCCTGTAGGTGCTGCAGTCAAAAAACTTTGCATTCTTGTGCACCTCAAAGTTTTATTTCTGCTCAACAGAATTTGCTCCATTTCTACTCAAGTGCTCAAATACCTCTGCTACCCAAGTAGGTCGTACCCAGGGGGGTCCTGATACTTAATCTTCCCCTAGGTCCTCTAAGGTATATGTTTTTTGATCATGCCTATCCTCTGTAGGCAGTGAGTGACTGCACAGGGATAGCACAGACCTTTCTTTCAAAGACTGGGTGTCTTTTAGGGAAGTTGCTTCAAAGAAGTGAGAACAGGGCTCCATTTCTGCTCTAAAAAAAAAAAATGCTTGCATAAAATCCTCAATCAGCCCTGGGAGCAAGGACCAGAAACAGACTTTTCTCCCAAGTCAGCTGCCCTTTCTCTACTTTCTGCATGGCCTCAGCAAAGAGCATGGAGGCTGCTCCTCTCCCAGTCTATAGCCTGATAGCTCAGGCAACCTCCCTGACCAAAAGAAAGAGGAAATTCAACCTCGTTAGACAGTCAGTGGAACTGAACCCAGTTTTTACATATTCCTACTGAAAGCTTAAAGGAAGCAGCACTACCTCATCCTTCCACCAGTGTTTAAAAGAAAGCAGTGGTGTGTCGCTAAACTAAAAATAAGAGACCAAAGCACAGGCAGACATCTCAGGTTTGTGGCTCTCATGATGATAGAGGTGCCCCCCCCAGCCCCGGGAGGCATGTGGTCCCCATCTCCTGCTGGGGAGGCTGAGCTGTTCCCCGCACACCTCAATGGCTGATTTGGGAGCTACTTCAAGGGGCTGTAGTCTTCCAGCTGGGGATCAAGACACATAGGACAGGGGACCTAGAAGTCAGGTATTGCTGTGACTAGAATTTGGGTGGCTGAAGTTTTATGGGAACTCTATTGGTTCCTGAACCTCTTCAACAAGGTTTCTTTTTACAGGAAGGACAGCAATTATTAACAAGCTGTGAGCAACTGCTTTGTTTTCTCTTGTGATGATCCAAGTGCACCACCACCAGGGACAACTCTCTTTTAGAAAACAGCAGGGAAATGTTTAAACAGGAGAAAGTCTCAACACCTCCATAACCACCTAATTTGAACTTGCAATGTGACAAAACCATCATGTGAACATTTTAATTTAGCAAAGTTCAGTACACCTTGTAAACAAAAAGCATATTTCCACCCCATAGTAAAATACTGTTTAGTTTTGATTTTTTTTCTGAAAATGTCAAACTTGTATGAATAGAAAAACAAAAGGGATGCATTAAAAATAAAATTCATCTCTTCTTTGACAAATATCATCTTATTCTAAAACAAATGTATTCATCCCAGATGACACTGAAGATATTAAACTAAGAATTTCTCCTTCCTACTAGAAAACGCCGTCTCTTGGGGAGGTAATCACAGCATTGGAGTATTTCATTTTGTTAAGTTTTATGTAAATGTCTTTTGTGAGATACTTTGCCGATCAAATGACAGGAAACCCCTTAACATAAACACCACTGCAATTTTATATTTTATTACATGAATGAGTGGCTACTAGTTTGGTAGGGTTTTTTTACGCTAAATGAGTGAAGGAATTTGGAAATCCTGACCTTGAAACACTTTCACGCATGCTTAAGTTTAATCGTGCACGTAATCTCAGTGAGTCCAGTACTACTCATATGTTTAAATTTAAGCATATACATAGGTGTTATCAGGACTGGGCTTTAATATAGCATAAAATCTAAAGTCTAGTTTTTCAGTGTTAAAGTTAATACTTTGTTAAATTTAGTTTTCTAAGAGAAGTCATTAGATAAAAAACTATAAGAATTCATCTTTATCTAACAAATACTTTAACTTGAATAGAATAGAATAGAATAGAATAGAATAGAATAGAATAGAATAGAATAGAATAGAATATATATTACATTATATATATAATGTGTATATTACCATAGATAATATTTATAAATATATATGTGTAAAATATGACATATAATATTTCTTAAAAGTACTAAGAGTCATCTGGGGGACCTGACACCTTGTGGAAGAAACCCTTAGAGAGAGGGCTACTAAGGCAGAATAAATTTGGAAAAGTCTTTTCTGGCAGCTTCTCCCCTGATGCAGGAGCGTCCCCTCATGTAGCAGAATAAAGTCTCAGCTTCAGTATTTGTTGACTTAGGTGAGTTTCCTGCAGAAAAAATGTCTCCATGGAGGCATTTAACCTCCCTGCACTGTCTGTCCTCATGCTATCTCAGCCCTTCTCAGCCCGTAAGCAAGTGTTGGGGAGCCATCACCATCACCATCCCAAACAACAATATTTGCCATTCATCCAAGGGTTTCCTCAAGTATTTCCTTATAGAGCTCTTGTTCCTGACAGGTCTGCTTGCCTTTGCCGTGGTGGTGCTCTGACTTTAACACCTATGCTCCCTAAGCCCTTGGCAGCTGTGGTGGGATAAAGCAGCAGCCCCTGGCTGCACCATCCAGACCAAGGGCAGGCTACACCACCAGGGCTTACCCAGGTAAAGAAAGGGATAAAATTATTTTCATTGTGTTGTCATGGGTATGCACTCCCAATTCTGTTTTCTGCTGCTAATTCAGAGTAACGTGTTACAGATTATCACTAAGATAGCTATTTTTATTATAGAATCACTAGGCCTTGTTATAAGATATATACACTCTGAAAACTCAACAAATTAATACCAGCTAATTATTTTCTATTTCACAAAATAAGCTCAATTTTCAGGGCTCTCTTTACTGTTATTTTATTTCTAAAATAATAGTGATTTTCCATACTGAATAGTTGTCTGTGAACATTTTTGGGGGGAGCTCAGCTTGAAAAACAAGCTAACAGCAACAAAACCCAACCAACCAGTAAGGGCAAGCAGTAGTCACAAGATTTTATCAGTTACTTCCAGCAAACGCCCCCCAATGCCTATTTCACTCTGCTATTTTAATTTGCAAAGCTTCGGCAAGGAACAAAGGTTAAATACTTGGAATTTGCACAGGTTGTACATAAATGCAGAATGCTAGATAAATGCTACAAGTAAACGGTAGTTCAACGAAGAAGGAAAAAGGAGGGGCATGGGCTGCAGCTGCCTTGAAAATCATTATAAGAAGAAAACTCCTCTGGAGCCAAGTGAGAAATCAGGAGGTGGAAATGCAGAGCATTGGACAGGTACTACTTTCAAGACCACTTCATCTGGGGACTCCAGGTAGGTATGAAGCTGAGCAGAACTAATTTACAAACATCTGCTGTATTTTGCTATAAGGAATAATGTAATATACACCTGTAGTATAGGAACCTGCTCTGGTAATATTGGAGTACATTTTAGCAACCTGAGCTGACGTTTGAGGCTTGGTAGTTAGGGATATTGGTAATTAAAAGCACTGAAAATAGATGCAAACCCAGCGGCACAGCATGCTACGGAGGTGGATATCTGTAGTTATAAAACTGTGTTACTGGATGATTTTATAAGGAATCAGATTAAATTTAAGACTGCTAAATTGTGCTATGGGAATTTATTTCAGTTGATGGGCTTGAATTGTTCTGTGTATGTTTGGCTTGGGTTCTGCTGGGTGATTCTTAAATATATTCATGCTGGTAACTGTAGTAGCAGTTGCCATCCAAAGCCATCTCCACAAAGCAGGTACATCATTGCACCTCCTAGTAACTTAGAGGTGGGCAAACTGAAGGAAACAGAGTTATAGTTTGCCCGTGGTTGTGCCGCATAAGAACCATCCCAGAGAAAACAGAAAACCTCCAAGTCTTGACTCTCCTGGCAAATGAGGAGCGTTGTCAATACAAGGTACCGTGGAAACCTTTCCTCCTCCAGCCCTCCTCTGCCACAAACAACTTTTTAACAAGTCCTGGTTCTCATCCAGCTCTGAGAGTCAGTGACAATAATTTCAGCATGCCAAATGTCTGGCCCCAGCAGATTTTCTCATTAATTAAAAAAATGATGTGGAATTTTTGTCCGACTCCTTTGAGCACGTCTCCTAAAATACATCCTTTCAACAGTTCTGCTGTCGGCGTGTGTTTTCTATACTTCCCTCTCTTCCCCACTTGTGTTATTGTGGTGTTTTACAGGCAAGTTGTTAGCTGGTTATCTTCATTTCTAGTACTCTAGGAAAGTCATAGGAAACCATAGCTAGATTGTGTTGGTATTTCAAAATTAGACTTCTTCCTTCATGGGCTAATCTTGGGAGAAACAAAGTGTCCTCAGCTCGTACGAAACCAGTGATGTTCTGGGTGCTCAGCAGATTACTGAATAAGGCCTCATCAGAAAGATATCCAGCTAAAATTGTCAGACTTCCAAGTAGAAAGTGCCCCGGTTTCATTCAAAAGCTACTTGTAAACCAAAAAGTCATAAAAAATTAACTTATTTCTCAAACTACTTAAAATAATCCTGAGGTGTCAGTAATTTCTAAAAGTGTCAGGGAACACTTGAAACAAGTCATCGCCACCCAGATTTTATTTTAATAGGTTTTTTTCCTTATGGTTTATGCATTTTGTAGTAACTCTTTCTGCTATTTATTCAGAACATACTATTTGTAATTCTTCTCCCTACCATTATCACTAGCCTGCAGTTAAATATTTTTGTTACAGAGAAAAGATATCTGGTTGTGGTAACAGCACTCCATTTTGCCTTATCCTTATCTGTTTTCTTCTTTTGTGTAATTCACACACACACACATACAAAATATTTGTGAGATGACCTCATATTTTTTTTGTTGTTGTTTCATTTTGATCCTGTTTTCCTGGCTGGGAGGATGTGTGTCACTTGTGTTTTGAAATGACCTCTGGTAAATACAGCCACTTCTTGAAAAGATCACTGCGCTCATTTGAGCACGACTTTGCCATAAATATGCAAGTGGGAAGAAAACTATGAAGACTCCTTGTGCGAACTACCCACGGGCTCAGTCTTCTCCCGGTTATGGCACAGTGCTGCTTCTGGATCCTTCCTCGCCGAGCACACGACCTACCTCACGGCCGTACATGACACCCAGCGCCAAAGAAGGCTAATTGTATTATAAGACTTTTTAATTCCCCAACTTACTTCAGCTGTTATCAGCAGCTGGTTACTTCAGCTGGCTGATATGCCTCGGTGTCTTGTAAACATTCGCTCTAGTATTGTGCATTACTCATAGTTGGAAAATCACTTTGACTCCTGTAACATAATTATGTTAATGTCAAATGAGTCACAGGGAAACAGAAAACTTGTATCAGAGCTGCACCTTAGTGCCAGTTTCTGAATGCTCCTGTTGGCACAGCAGAAGTAGGTTAGGGGATTTAGGGGGGGAAAAACAACTTTCCTTTAATGAGTGATGTGAAATTGTGATAGTGACTCATAAGGAAACCTGTGTGACAATCAAATTCAGACTCACTGAAACATAAAAATGGTAAAAGAATCGCCTGCCTGATTATTTATAAGAGGGAGAATGAAAAATACTGAGTTTTGAAAGAATTCTTTTCTCAGGAAAACTGCACAGATATCTTTTGCACATAAAGAGCTTTTGACAGTCACTATTTAGTTCCAACGGCAGCAAGTGATTTTTTTAAATTAACATCTTAATTAGATTACATTTTAGAGTCAATCATCTCCAGGTTTTATTATTTCTACCTCTTCCTTGGTTTAGCTAATGCAAGTGATCACTTAGGGGAAAAAAATAACACCACCCTTTTAGCTAATTTTTGGATCATAAGGCAAAAAGCTGGAAGCTCCTCAACAAGCTAAAACTTCTCGTAACACACCTTGTCCTAACTCAAAGCAGCCAAAGGGACGGTAAGAGCAGAATTCTTTCCAGAGTCAAAAGGTACGGGGACACACACCTGTGGCACACTGGCTATCTCAGGGCTAACATGCAGCTTTTGGGGGGTTTTGGTTTTGTTGTTGGTGGGTTTTTTTGTAATATAGAGTTTACCAGTTACTCTGGTATTTGCCTACCAGGATTTTACATGCTCAAACATATATCAATATTCCCGCATGCCAGCCCGATGATTAAGATACACCATCTGAATGTAAACGGAGGCAATTTTTTTTCAGGTGGCTGAAACATCATTCTTGGCACACGAGAGCTGGAGGATTCCGACAGATCCCACTGTGCTATTCCATTGAAAGGCTCAAAACTTAACAAAAGGCAAAAGCCCAAACGAAAACGACAACCGTGCGCATCGAAAGTCAGATAGGAAAAAAATCACTCAGGGCAATGTATCAAAAATACATGCTGGTCATTAACTGCAGTTATGTTAGTGTCCTATTGGAGAAGCTGAGGAGACAAGACTTACATTTCTCCGGGAGCTCCATCCCTCTGAGCCTTTCCCCTTCGTCTGCCCCCTTCTCCTCTCATGCCTTTGCTGACTTTCTCCCTCAGAAACTCAGTTAATAAATGAAATCTCACATGCCCCCTAAGAAACCAACTGTTGTTACTAAATTGAGTGGGAATATAAGGTCATGCCATAGGTGACTAAGTGCACCCTACATTTCCCTACGAGCCATGATCTAAATATGATGCCGCAGCATCATCTCGACCTTACACTTGAGTGAGGGGCTGTTTGTCACCGCACGTCCCCCGTTCGGTGACAGCCGGCGACGGACACCCGCGGCAGCCTCAGGTGTAACTGTGTTTTATGGCGTCAAGCACGGAAAGCCTTTATTGCGGTGTTCGGTGCTTTTGCGTTTCGCTTACAAATATATAGGAAATACATTAAACGACTTCGTCCTTTGTGAACCGAACCAGGGTCGGTTTACGAGGGATGCGCACCCCTGCTCTGACCCAGGCAAGCCGACGGACGCTGCCCCTGGGCAGGAACCGGCACCCCTCACCCCCCCCGGACCCGCCCGGCTGCAGGGAACGGCTCTGGGGCACCCACGAACCGGGCAAGCGCCGGCGCAGCGACTCGACGAACCCGGACCCCCAGCAGCAGCCGAGGCCTCGTCCCCCGAGCACCCCAGAAAGGGCGAGGGGAAAGACTCGCCCCCGCCAGCCCTGCCGCTTGGGGCCTGACCCCCGACCCGAGGGGGACACTTTCACCGCCAGCCCGGCTTCTCCCAGGGGCGACACCTGCCCCGCTCCCGCCGGAGCGCTGCGAGCAGGGGCTGGGACCCGCGGGCTATACACCGGTGCGGCGCCGGGGACCGGGGCATGGTCGGGTGCTACAGCCCCGCT
>VZTM01007558.1:0-17860 GCA_013400555.1 Jacana jacana
GCCGAAGGTCTTCGTGCTGATGGAAAATAACAGATTTGAACACAGGAAAGCCCAGAAGAAACTGTAGGCAAAGATCAGTTAGGATTCAGAGCAGAAACAAACAGCCCTCATCGAATAACATTCTGTGCAGGTTTCCCACCTGACAAAACAATATATCTGCTCCTCAGAACTCTGGTTAAGCTCCTCCTAGAAATTATGAATGGCTGGGTCATGCAAAAATACCACCCAAATACAAACTCTTGACTTTAAAAAGCTGGATGCATTGCAATGCTTATTTAGTAAAACTAAGTACATACTCTGTTTCTGTACCAAAATAAGTACACAGTCATGACAACAAAGGTGACTCTTTCAGATTCAAAGGCACAGGACTGTCAGGTTGGCAGATGGCTATTTTACCATTTCCAGTTGTTTGTACACTAAGCTGTTTGCACCCTAAGTAGCTTTTACTTCTCCTGAGCACTTTAGGTGCTTGGTATTGTAACATTTTTAATTACCTGCTTTATGCTTGTATAAAATACAGCTACTATTACTCCTATTACTCCTGCTACTAGGCTTTTACCATCTTAAATGGCACTTTTCTATATTTTTGTACATAATACAAAGAAAGTGCTATAAAATCTTGGTGATCATTTCAAAATTTGTCCTCAAGTTAGAACTTCCCAATTCCTCAAGAAAAGCAAATAATCACCATATTTAAGAAACACCATCGTACAGATCAATGCTCATTTTTGAGACAGCCCATTTAGAAACATCTGACAGTCAAGCAAATCGTCGGAATTGGGAGAACTGAGCAATTTCCCAGCAATATTTATACAGCCTAGGAATGTTTCCCAGATCCAGATCTAATATAAATCTTAGCTGTGTTCCAAATCCACAGAATACATAAAGCAATTGTGCTTTTTGACAAAAAGTGGCTAAGAGGGCCAAAATATATTGAAAAAAAAAAAAGATATAAAGTTGAGTTTTAAGGTAATTCCAAGTCAATTATATAAGAAAACTGAACCAGTAGAACTGTTGCTTGTTGAGCAGTCGACTTATTTCTAGATTGATGCACAAAATGCAAAGAGGCCTAGAAAATTCATTTTAAAATAGTTCATGGCAGATGCTTACCGCCATTGCAGCGTTGTCACTGCTTCTTGCAATCTCAGCTGCCTTTTCAAGTATCTGCAAAAAAAGATGCTTTTAAATACATTAGAACCAAGTCTGACTGCACTGAAAGAATAATTATAGAAATGAAGCAGATAACAAAAATTTCCTATGCTTCCAATAATTACAACAGTATTATTTTGCACATACAGTGATATAAAATGGCCTTCTATGCTGTGTCCCTTTTCTAATCTGCAGGACTATGCAGGAATATGTATCAGGAAAAGGTGTGCTCATGATTACCTCCATTTTCTCCTTCTTCATCACTACTGGGCTAAACAGCCTTCGCTGTAGCGTTGTCTTTTATTTCTGTTTGCATTTCCTCCTTATTTTCAGGACAGTAAACCAATTCCTCGACTCTAAACCATCCTTTACTTTCTCATCTTTACTTCTGCTGGTTTTGAAGGCGCTGCTTCCATGAGTGATACCTGTCACCCACAGATCCACACTTTTAGCCCTCCGCTTCATTATCAATCCCCAAACTCGGTTGTTTTACCATCCTCTGTGATTGTCCATATGATCTCAATTCACATTTCTGTTACTCCCCTAAAACCAGGTCTTCCCTTGTGTAAAATCATAAACAGCTAGTGTTCAGCCAGAACTCCTTTAATGATAAAATTAATAGTCCACCAACAAGCTCTCAGCACCACAGCAGCTCTCAGGAACTGCTACTTCTCTTAAGAGCAAAGCAACATTTCCCCAGAGTCTCAGATCTGAGATACTCTTGATCCCTTTTTTCCCCCCTGACTTTCCGAACATTCTACTTAGTTTTTGCAGTAATAAGTCATGATGGGTCATTAAGTACAGATGAAAATAAGTTCTTCAAACTATATTCTGCCCACTACAACAACCAGCAGAGATGGGTTAGAGTGGTGACTGCCTTGGCTAATCAGACCACCTGCACTGGTCAGGCAGGTATATCTCCAGTTATCAGATGCCGCTGCTTTGAGGAACAATTAATAAAATAAAATACTAATTAAGAAAGAAGTCTAAGGAACTACACCATCTCCTTTCCCCCAGGGGTCTGCCTCTCTCATCACCCAGGAACATAACACCACCCCCAGACACAGATTCAGCAAAACTCGTATGTCTTTACTCAGGCAATATGAGAAATAACAAAAGGCTACAAGAGACAGAGCATAAATACCCAGCAGCTAAAGTCCTTCAGAAGGTACACTAACTTGTTTTATTTCTTTCTCCATATGAAGCACTTATTAATATCATGCATTACATCTGCTACTTGGCTACAAAGCTTGTTTACATACTGTGTGAGAAAACACGCATAAACAAAACCACAACGCCCTAATTCTGTGCTTGATGTTTGCCTCCTTGTGCTTCTTAGAGTTACCCTGTCTGCAGATAAACTTTAAAAGGTTCTGCAAGTCCAGTTTTGTTCAAGTGAACTATGAGACCCCAGCGTGTCAGCAGCGCTGGCCATTACCCAGCCCGATACACAGCTCCTGTGTCATAGAATCATTTAGGTTGGAAGAGACCCCTGGGATCATCAAGTCCAACCATCAGCCCTACTCTACAAGTTCTCCCCTACACCATNGTGCTGAGTACAGGGGGACAATCACCTCCCTACTTCTGCTGGTCACACTATTCTTTATGCAAGCCAGGATGCCATTGGCCTTCTTGACCACCTGGGCACACTGCTGGCTCATGTTCAGCCGCCTGTCAACCGGCACCCCCAGGTCCTTTTCTGCCAGGCAGCTCCAGCCACACTGCCCCAAGCCTGTAGCGATGCATGGGGTTGTTGTGGCCAGACAACAGTCTTCATACCAAGGCAGTTTTGCTCACTCAGCCCCAAAACAGCTCTTTGCTGCAAGTGGACTGAGGCTACGATCGACAAAAAAAAATCATCTATTTTTACACATTACATTTCTCAAAATAAAGATCTGGCATCTGACTCTGTTTTCTTGGCAGAAACAAGCAACAACACTGGCAAAATTGGAAGCAGCCGTACACCAAGCAAGTCTCATCTAGACAATTTTGAAAAACAGATTCTCAGCTGATACAATTTAAGCAGCTACAACAATACTGCTGATTCAACAGGACCTTCACCAAGAGAATCTTTCAGAGATTGGGTGTCTTACTCTCATTTCTTAGTGAGAAACTTCAAGTATACCCACAGAAATGGAACCTATTATCAAAAAGTTCAGAGCTTCAATCTTCTCAGCAAGACTGCAGACTAGTTTCTTTACTCTAGGGAATTGCAAGTAGCAAAATTACTGGAAAAAAAATAAGAACTGCTAAAAAATTGCACATTTTGCAGCATTTCCTCAGTTGAATGCTTTCAATTAAGGTAGCATTTCCAGCTCCAGAATTGCTTTGTAAAGATACTTCGGGATTTTCCCTGCAGGATTTCTCAGGTGCAGTTCAAAAAGGGGGCAAAGCCACAAAAGAGAAAAACCCAGCAGCCAAATGGAAGTCCCACAGGAAGGTGAAGACCATCAGACACCGTCTTAATGTCAATGCATCAGGCGACTCACTCAGGAGAATATTTGGCCTGTATTCACCCAAGTGTTTTAACGTACTGAAAACGTGGTGTCACAGGTACAAACAAGAACAACAGAGCTAGAACAAATATGCTATTAAGAAACATGCTTTAACGTGTTTCTGTAGTGTGCACCTAACAGCAGCTTTTTTTACTTAGAATTTAAATACATACAGTGCAATGAGCAAAAAAATTAAAGCACTACAAACAAACCAATAACAAAATAATAATAAAAGAAGTCCAGTGTGAAGAGCAAACAATTAGTCAATACTGGTTTAGTTGTTAAGGCGTTTCCAATGTTGTTTTAACCCAAGAACAAATACTGTGCCAAGAAGGTAGAAAAAAAACCAACCCAAATTCAAAACAAAACAAAACAAAAAGTGCCATGTTAGTTAATTTTGATGAACTTTAAACCCCAAATCCCTCTTTGATGAAGCTGCTAAAGCATGGTGGTTTCTGTCTTGTTGGTCTTGCCCCACAAAGTTGCAAAACTCTCTCAAAAAACCAATTCTCTAAAGGTTTATTAACAAAAATTCAGACCAACGTATCTATGAGTTAAACCTTGTTTTTTCAGTGCATCTTTATCTGTTTCAATGCTCAGTTTGTTACTTGTTTCCTGGCCTCAGCTTTACTTCCTGGGTGTGAACAACTCGCTCTCTACAGACATTACTACCTGTAGTCCAAACACACACACCTCTTTTCTATGCACACATTTTTATCAGACCTGTGAGACGCCTGTAGGCAACTGAAGTGGATTTATTTCACGAGCAGACCTTGAGGAATCCCTTTCCATACAGTATTAAGAGTCTATTTATCCTTAAAAGGACATTTTCCTCAGAGGCAAGAAGTGTCCCAAAGAGGGTGATGCTCATTTGTACAAAGAGGCAGCAGATCTGTACAGATCACAGGCACAGGCTGAAGGTTTCCAGAAGGGCAGGGAAGATCACTGATATTGGAAACTGATTATGCTTCTGACCCTCAAGAGACCATGTAAAGAGTATTTTTAAAAGTCCTAAGTCTTCAAAATACTATCTGAAAACCCTGCAAGTCAGCTCACGGGCACTCTCACACAGGGCAAGTTTAGAAACCTGCAGTGTGTCAACTAAAAGGCAGAAAGTGCAGAATTCAGTGGAAAAGGCAGCGTTGAAAGCAAAGACAAAATAGCTACTTACACATGAGCATTCATGCTCTCGATGTCATACCTTACCTTATCAAAGGGAGGGTAACTAATAGGCTGTTTTGAATAGTCTTGAAATCTAATGTGCAAAGCTGTTGCGTTTTCAGTGTAAGGGTTGGTCTGGACGGTTCCCATTGGATTCAACATTTCTTCAAGTTCATCTAAAACACAGAATCATAGAATTGTCTAGGTTGGAAGGGACCTCAGATCGTCTAATTCAACCATCAAAACATTAGACAGAACAATTAATACTACAGATAAGGGATGTACTAAAGCTCAAAGGTCTGGGAGGCAAAGAGGCAGTAAGAAATTGCGTACGGCACACGACGGGCAGCAGCACGTTCCGCTGCACAGCACTTACTACAAAGCACTGCGTCTCCAGCATCAACTACCCCTATCTCCTACCTTCACAACTGCTGGATTATCACCCAACGAGAAACTGACTTTCTCTTCTAAAATAAACTTAACAGTCAAGGGAAGCTGAGATATCCTTATACTGCACCAAACCCCATTAAGATCTGCAGCTTCCATAGACCAGTATACACACTGCCTCTACTTCAAATAATGGGAGAAAAATAAAAAAGAGGAGGAGAGTTTTAAGCCAGATTTCTTTCAGCATTACAGCCAAGCCAAGAGAGGTGTCTCAGGATGGAATGAAGAGTGATTTCACGGAGATTTCAGACACTCTCACTCATCAGTAGGAAAGCCAAGGAAGGAAGACTTGGAAAAAAAAAAAAGATCTACTTCACATCTTGCTGACACAAATATTGTCACATCCCTTACACCACACAGCTTTCCCAGGTGGCTGAGGATGCACAGCCCAGGGAACCAAACGAAACCTAAACTGCATCTTAAAACCAGATATAACTAGAAACAAATATGCATCTATTTTTATGTGATTTTCCTTTCATAACAGATGAAACATTTAGAATACTCTCTCCAAGCAGACTCTTGTCCTTCCTCCTTCCTGATACATGAGGCTTCCAGGAAAGAGATTAAAACAATATATATATGTATGCACATATAAAATACAAGTAGTAAAAAGATTATGACAGGGGAATGGGACATGCATAAAGTCATTATTTTAGTATTTGATAGTTAAACTTTACCAGGAAATGATGACCAGCTGTGCAGTACCAGTTCTCCGTTCTTCAACTGTCCTTTATAATCAAATACCATGGTATTTACCCAGGCTACAGGATAATGCTGTTAAAGGAAAGAATTTTCACATGGAAACTAAGATGCCAGTGAACGTTACTATGCAGGAAGCACTACAATATAAGTAAAATGGAAAGAGCTGGGTTTTTAAAATGATGATATCTTTCAGGAAAGCTGTTAAACACATAGTTTTTCGTATGTACTCCAGTACCAGGGAGGGCAAGGCAGCTTAACTTTAATGGTGTTGCCCTTCTGGTGTAAAAACATGCATTTCCCTGAACGTGAGCCCAGATGCTCTTCTTTTTCATCTTTTACCAATCACAGCTGATCTAGAGTTCAGAACAAAACTGCTCTTTTAAAATAGTATTCTTTAAACAGCCATTTGCCAACTGACTCACAACCAAAATTTTCATGCCTTTTCCAGAGAAGCATGAAAAGGTTTTTTTCATCCTAAAATGTGCAATTCTTAATGCATACGCTCTTTTAATTACTTTTTTTTTTTTCATTTTACATTCTTGAACACAAAAGTGGGGACAACCAAAGATTTCTGCATACTCCTGTTAATGTAACTCAGAGGTACACTCGAGAGAAATGAAATAATTACCACTTTTCCTGCCTTCCTGATAGTTTGGTATTTGGAAGTATTCATTGCCCTGGTTGACTTTTTAGTTTTCATCTTGTCCATCACAGCATAAACCGCGAAGCAGAGCCTTGCCATTCTTGGTAGATCACAGACGTTGATTTCAAACTCTAGGACTTCGTTCCAAACGTGGTCACTTCTCCCAGATATTTCTGTGCTTACAATAGTTTTACAAAGGAGCTCTGTGCCATGGAAAAGACCAGCCCTCACATGAACCTGCAATAAAGAAATGAGAACTGTTAAGCTCGCCACAGAACCTACAGAATTCTGCACAGACTATTGCACAGAGCATCCACATACCCATTTCATCAACGCTTCTATCTTAAAAGCAATACTAATTTTGAGGTTTTAAAACTAACCAAGCAATTTTGGAGAACAAGTTCTTTTTACTTTGCTATTCATGTTCCTGGCCAAATCAAAACAGATTTGTTAAAATAATGTTGGCTACAACTTTTTTCAGTACTGAATTACTTACATTACCACATATGACTAATAGTAACAACTCATTTGCAGTAAGAAATGCAATAGATAGATATACAAATGCTTCTACCAGCATACCTCACAGTAGGAGATAACAGGAAATAAACTGAGCAAAATGAACAATGAACTATTTTTCTGATTTAAAATTCAAATCTACAGGTAAAACCAATTTATACTTCTAATAGAGAAAAATTTTAGAGTTTTCTAGCTTAGGAGAAAATTCATTTTTTACTTAAACTTTTTACAGAAATGTACAGAGAGAACACTGATAAGTTTAACATGAGAAATCACCAGTAATAGTAACAATATATATAAATTCCCAGGAATTCTGTTTTGTCTTCAGAACCCAGAAACCAACAAAACCATGTACCTTGAATGACAAAAATAAGGGGCAGGGAAGGAGAAGGGCAAGAACAGGAGGAAGCTGGGAGTTACTGGCACTGCAATTAAACACGTTACAGGTCAATGCTAAGATGCAGCTCCCTTCTGTTTAATAACTATGTACATAAAAACCTGCACGTTCCCAAGTATCCATACACTTGGGCAGTTTCAACAAGAATGTCAAGGGGGTCTTTATTTTTGTTGCCTGAGCAAACAACAAGGAGAAATATGTCAACTTTTCAGGCGACCTTTCAAAATAACAGGGATTTAAAAAAAGAAAAAAAGATAGAAATCCTTGGTCAGGGTCAGCACCAGAAAGTTCTCAATGTTATGGTTACATGAGTAAAAGGTGAACTGATGTTTCGGGTTCCCTACGATCCTCAACCAACCTTCCCGACAGTCCCTTTGAACTACCCCATTATTTCTGAGCACTGTAAGGGAAAGGCAGAGATGTTTAAAATTTGGTACAGGTTTTGGATTAAAAAAAAAAAGTAAAATAAAAATTCACCATTGAATTCCCACTCAACATAGACAAGACTCTGGGAGAGAGTCTCTTTCTCTCCTTCAAAGAAACAACAGTGTGATCAACACCAAAGCAGTCCCAATCTCCACATACCGTTTTGCCTACACCAGCTACTGCTCAGTACCAAGTTCTCCATTTGTAAACTAGCACAGATAAACTAGTCACTGGCAAAGTGCACTAGAGTTTAAATCACGTCATGCTAGAGGGCAAACCCAACTTCAGCCCAGACAGTCTCCAAATAACACCCGTTCTAATCATTCCAGACTCCTCTGAAACAACTGCTATCACTGATGAAGAAGCACTGCCAGAGGTACTTGGTCTGGGGGAACACACTGCTACAGGTTACACTCCTTGGTACAGGTGCCTTAGGGACATCCAGTATTAAACTAACTCTTTGACTTACATATACACAATCCCAACGTCGTTACCTTCAATCCCTGAAACTGCATTTACTTGAGCCCCAGTGACACCCACCAAAGTCACTTTTTATTATATATATTACTGAATGTTGGCACACACAGCTTCACCACTGGGAGTTAAGAACAGCAACATGAACATCCACAAAACAGATCACATGAAAGTTATCTTACTTCAGGAAATCTAACTGTATATGGACTACACATGTGTGTACCTATATGTAACTTTATGTGTATACACACACATTCTTATTGACTACATAGATAGGGTGGGCTTTGTATTTCTCTGTAATTAAAGACTGCAACCCTATATACTTTAAAAAGGACATATCATGGCTGATGACAGAGAACTGATTAAAGTCTATGGGTGAATAACCTTCCTGAAACAATTCAAGTCCTTTATTAATCCATTTGAAGATTCACTGTCTGTTCAACTGAACTTATAATCCATTTCCTTTGCTGATTTAAAGATATGGTATGGAAATGCAGTTACACCTAGCCTATTAACTGCTTGTGCTTTACAGCAGCAATGGTAAATACTCTAAAATCTGTCTTTTGGTTGGTTTGGTTGGGTTTTTCTTAAACCAGGGGTTTAAATTCACATTTGTGGAATTTTGAATATTCTTCTTTGACTTGCTATCATGTGATGGATAACTTTATATGCCACCACACTTCTGACTTTTCTCCTTACTTTATTAATATAAAAAGCCTAAGTGATCATATGAAATGTGCTAGTAACAAAGCATTTTCTTGTTGGAACTCACTGCTATTTTGATTGCCTTTTGGTTAACTATCATTCCGTGATTTCCAATCCTGTAAATGTAAGGGATTGGATCCTAATTTTATTCCTTTCATTCTGATTATTCAAATATTCATTTTCATTCTCCCCTTTTACTAATGAAACAGTATGTACCAATGATGCAGCCAAAAGGCAAGACAAAAAAAAGGCCATTTCAACGTTCAGATAATGTCCACAGGCACCAGTACCAAAGAACTGTCAATTTTTCCTGTTTCTCCTCAAGCTTATAATCAACACGTTTTCTTATTCCTCTAAAAGCATACTGAAACTAACCAAAACTCACTTGTTCTACGTAGGATAAAAACCCCCCAAACTTCATACATATGTTGCTTCTGGAATCCACCTTCTCTTTTCCCTTCCCTTTTTGTTAAAAACAAAACCAAACCAAACCAGAACTGTCAAGAGTCTACAGAAGGACAAGTTAAACGATATTACAATCAGCGAAAGAATACTTTAGAGAAACAAAAGGGAAATGTGTTTTTGCAGACATCCATTTCCACAGCCATGGTGCTAGGTAGTAAAATTCTAAGCATGGCCCATTTAGCTACATCGTAAAATGGAGTGCTGCTAACACACAAACAAGTTGTAACAATAGTTTTGAAAGGAAAAACCAAGTGCACCGAGTCTCCTGAACAAAGCATCGGAACAGCTAACAGCAAATCAGCCACTGGGGATAACTGGATTTCTTCCTCATCTACACGACTGGCTATTTAATTTATTGATTGCCAAACAAAATAGAGGAAATGAATGTTGTTCTACCTCACAGGCAAGTGTCTTCTAAGATCTTAAATGTAGTTGTGCAATAAATTCCCATGTGTTAACAACTTGTGGTCTGTAAAACAGCCAGTAGCCCACTCATGTACATTTTTACAGGAAGTGATACTACAGCGCTTTTTTTGTGTTCAGCATGTTTAGAAAATAAAAGACAGATTGTATAGAAGCATGCATTCCCTGCTTAGACATGCACAGAATATAGTCTGGACTAGAAGAATACCTTCTATTCCACTGAAAAATGTTTAATATTTAATCCTCCTCTGGTTGTCAGATGTTCGGGGCAGTTTAGCTTGAATAAGCTGATGTCACACCAGTATCAGTACTTTAAAGATAGCATCTTAAAAAAAAATTAAGTCCTACATGAACATTTGTGTCATACTGTCCATGGGTATTGATAATGTTCTAATGCACACACCCAACCTCAGACAATAAGGCAACACTTTTGCAATAAAGCAAGATTTTAGTCACTACCACCAACATAACCATTAATAGCTAAAAACGTTTACACTTTTGTGGAATTGAAACCTGTGTGATCATGAGTTCACTAGACATTGAAAATGGTTAAAACATAAAGAACACCTTCTGATACTAAGCATGGTTACTTACTTTGGCGTTTTCTTCTGTATTTAGTTTATTACCCTTTAACAGAATAATCTTGAAAGGGTTGGAAATATCCCATACACTCTGAGAAGGGAAACAAAGATACAAGTTCATTCTTAACCACCATGACACATTAAGGCCTATTTCACAGGCAAAGCATTTTAAGCAAAAATCATGAATACAAACTGAAAAAGGTACATGATTAAAAATATATATTTGAAATCTTAAAAAACTAATTATCATAACCACAAGAGCATACAAGATGCTCTAAGGGAAAAAAGAAGAAACACTCCTCTGAAAAGGGGCTGGAAACATACATTCAGCACTACCTGCCAACAATTCAGAATAACCCTTCAAATTTAGCATTCACTCTGAATACAGACAGTGTCTAACACAGCAAAGTCTGCCCACGTTTCTTAGAGCGACAACATGTGAAGCGCTGTAAGGTCATAACTTCAGCAATAAACAAAGCACCACATCAAAAGGAAATTTAGATGTATATTATGGAAAAAAACTGCCATTGTTGAATTGGCAGCACCATGCAAGATATCTGGGCTAAGAGAGGACATCGCAGACTACTGCTGCCCAATCTGGTGAAGCCTACACATTACACTGAAGCTGGAGAACTCACATTCTCTGCAGCAACTTCTCCAGTTTCAGATTATTGCCCATTCTTCTGGGTTGTGAAAAAAAGCAGAATCACTAGCAGTGAAAAGGAGACAGTCAGGAGAAGGAGGATGGATGAGGCAAAGGAAAGTAAGAAGTTTCCAAAAAGCCTCAAGGTCTGCTATTTCTGATTTAAACCTTCCTGCAAGCAACAGGAGGCTCCAAGTAGACCCAGGTGACCTACACTGGAAAGCAGCAGCAGAAGCAGAACTCCCAAGCATTATGATTGTGATCCTTCGGGTGGCGAGACACTGGCCCTGATTGCCCAAGAAAGTTGTGGGTGTCTCATCCCTGGAAGTGTTCAAGGCCAGGCTGGATGGGGCTCCAAGCAACCTGGTCTAGTGGGAAGTGTCCCTGCCCATGGCAGAAGGGTTGTAACTAGATGATCTTGAAGGTCCCTTCCATCCCAAATCATTTTATAATTCTATGATTTATAATTCTATGAGTCACACTACATTTGGACAGTAGATATTCTCCTTATCAACTTACAGTTGTTGCTCTTGTTTTTTTTGGTGGCAGAGGAAGAGGAAGGTTGGATGATTTTCTGTTAATGGCAGCTTCTATGGCAATCATCTCCTGCTCACACATTTTCTTTATGGTGCAACACTCAACTAGAGTCAGCTGAGGAAGAGTCCTGTTCATCACACAGTTGCGTATATACTGAAAGCCCACAGAAAACAGCTGTTATCAGCTAGCACACTATTTCTACCAGGACTTTCAAATCAAAGAAACAAATAGCATATTACAAAGATACAAAGGAAATGGTGCACGTGTATTCTACAACTGGAGAGGGCTGCAGACATGAGGAGGAAGTGTTCTGCTCTTCCGCAGAGCTGACCATGCAATGGCACAGAAAGCAAGGTCAAATTATGGCCAAGGCACCACAGAACTATTACAGTAAGTTCCAAAGAGCTTTGATGTACCTGAAACTGAATTAGTGGGTGATCACCAAAAACATATTCTAGCCTTCCACTAACTTGCAGCACATAATCAGCAGGATCAACTTCCTCATCTTCTTTTCCATGGATAGTCAAACGTTTTCGGATTGCCAGCTCATTCAGCTTGATGGGATTCATATTAGGAGACACCTGAAAACTAAATACATCCTAGCAAAAGACAGGAATACAGAATGTCAAACTCGTCATAGTCAGTCATACACAATATAAGATGTAGAAATACTTAACTGCTAAAACCAGTCTAACACATACAGTTAATGTCTACATCTTCAGTGCAGAGCAACAGTTGCCCTAGAAAAAAGGTCAATTCCCAAAATTTTATAGTACCAGAAGTACTTTGAAGAACACATTATTTTATCTAATTGATTAGCAGTGATTTAAAGACTACTACATCAGTGTACTGATCTAGAAGCTTATACTTAGAACATGAGGGACAGAGACAGTGAATCACAGAATCATAAAATCATTTAGGTTGGAAGAGACCCTTGGGATCATCAAGTCCAACCCTCAGCCCTACTCTACAAGTTCTCCCCTACACCAGATCCCTCAACTCCACGTCTATGTGTGTTATGTTTCATGCATATGTTTCAAGATATTTAGCATTACTACATGTGTTAGTTTTTCCTCTTTCAAGCCACTATCAAGTTATCCTCTTTCTAGGTATCACTGTACTCAGAATGAAAAGAAAGCTTCAAGTAATAAAGCAGAAGAAACTGCTAATGTGATTTACATACAATACCACCTTCTTATTTGGAGGAGTGCAGAAAAGAGAGGTAGCAGCCAATACCTGTAGCACTCTGAACACTACGGGGAAAGAGTCTGTTCTTTCTAAGAAAATTTTTAATCAAACCTCTAGAGGCTATCTTCATATCATATTTGTTTGTTTGTATTATATATTTGTATTATTTTATTCTTTTCATATGATTTATATATAATTTTACATTTATTTCTATTATATTTAAAACAAATACCATAGTTACAAAGCCTGTCTAATTCTGATGTGTTCTGAAAAGGTAAAGGTAAGAAGTTATTTTCTTTTTTAAATAAAAAGGTTTAAATTAATTTAATGTTCCTAACATAAAAGGTCTTCTGTGCAACCTTTCATTTCCCTTAATCTACCACACCAGGCTCTGCGCTTGCTTATTTACAAAGGGTGGTTCTGCAACTTCCAGGGGGTTTGTTTAGATATGTTTATATGTTTATATGTTTATTTCCAGCCACTCCTGAAGATGTAAGCATTCTAAATATAGTTCTTTACAGATGTGAAGTGCTGTCTGGCTTACATTCTTTTGACTTGTGCTTTATTTGCTATAGAAGTTTACTGGTAAGAAGCCAAGCTGCCCTAACGGAAAAATACAAGTCTGGCAAGATTAATTCTGTATTTTCTCAGTTTCTGCATAGTTTGCAACAGCTTCCCCCTTTCAGAAAGCTGCCAGACTGGGAAAGCCTTCTTCTCCTATCATAACTGGTGGTGGTTAGACAGGGAATGACACTTGTCTTCCTGCGAAGCTGATGCTCTATGACAGTCACCAGCCTGCACGATGGCAGGTCTCTACATGTATGTCACAGGAACGGGGTCCCGTCTCTTTCTCCAGAGACACTTAGGTAGCTTCTACAGCTCACCCATGCATTCCAGAGAAAAACATTCCTTTCTCTCATCTTACAGCATTCCTACTGAAGGAACACAACAGTCCCCATACCTTCCAATTTAATTGTCCTGAGATGATTCTAGGACTCAGTGCAAGCAGTAAAGGCTGGAGCAAAGCTGACTACCCTAAAAAGTAGCTCAGCTTTGAAGTGTTAATAGCTTTGAAGGTCAGAACTGGCAGCAGAAGCATTTGAAACATTTGAAATGTCAGCAGCCTAAGCTATTAGAGTGGCAGGCAAACACGTTCTGCACCAGCATGAACTTTTCCACTGCTTTTGTACTGTTACTGTATGCACATATATATACACACACACACAACATTTTAATCAAAAGCTGACAAACACACAGATATTCTCACTCCTGGACAAGTACAAGTCCTCTATAAAGTCAAAGAGGACTGGAAAAAGATTTCCTCACAAAAACACCTACACATCCAACAGCATCTAGCGTTACTGGTGACCCAATTCGGTATTCACCTCCGCATTTTTAGTGATTCCCGAGTCAGATATGATTTTACCCTTCTGGATTTTTAAAGTTAATAGTATCAGAAATAATTTAATTTTGTAAAATAAATCTGCTGAATCACTAGAAAAATCAGTATCTTGCACCCAGGTCACAAGAGACTTAAATGAAGCCTGATGTATTTAAACACTTGTGAGATTTTAAATGCAAAAATGAATAATGGGAAGGGTGGCCTCAAGGAGAATCATGGCATTTTCAACGTCTAGAAACTGAAGCTAAATAATTTTGTGGAAACTAAAGCAATTTTTATTTTAAAAACAAGCCACAGATTTGTTCAGTGTAAGTCTCAGCTAGCATTTTATTTGTCTATACCTGTGTCTAGCACTTTAGAGCAAATACAATAATGTTAGCATTCTATTTCATTTATATCCTTGATGAATCTATTTCAGATCAGGATCAAGACCAGTACATGAAAGGTGACAACCAACCATTCCTACCTGGCAGTTATCAAAATGAACAGCCACTACAAGATTTCCACTATAGAGCTTATCTTGAAAGCTCTCTGGGATAACAGGTTCCTGTTCTGGAGGGTAAGTGTGCTTTAGCCAGTCCATCCACGAGAGACCCACGAGTGACTGGATCTTTTCCTCGCTGAGTCTCCGCATTTTAGCTCGGAAATCATTCACTTCAGGATCCTGCAAGGCATCGAACTCGTGGAGACCTGAAAGAATTCAAGCAAGCAAGCAAAATGATTCACACCTGTACAAATACTGCCCATCTATTTACCATCCCCTTCAGACCCTTATTATCAAACAATTATATTATCACAGGCTGAAAGGGACCTCAAGAATCACCTGGTCCAGCCTTTCTTGGCAAAAGCACAGTCTAGACAAGGTGGCCCAGCACCCTGTCCAGCTGACTCTTAAAAGCATCCAGCGTTGGGGAATCCAGCACTTCCCTGGGGAGAATATTCCAGCTGCTGACTATTCTCAGTGTGAAAAATTTCCTTTGTGTCCAATCATAATCCTCCCAGATTTAACTTGCACCCATTAACCCTCAATTCTGTCCATGTGACTCCGTGCACAAAGAAAGACTCCATCTTCTTTAAAGCCACGATTTAAATACTGGGATGTGGTGATAAGGTCTCCCCTCAGCCTTCTTTTCTCCAGGCTGAACAAACCCAATTCTCTCAGCCTTTCCTCATGTGGCAGGCTTCCCAGTCCTTCGGTCATCTTGGTGGCCCTTCTCTGGACCCTCTCCAGTCTGTCTACGTCTTTTTTGCATAATGGGGACCAAAACTGAACACAGTGTTCCAGGTGTGGCCTGGTAAGCGCTGAATAAAGTGGGCTAACAACTTCTTTATCTCTGCTGGTGATGCCCTTGTGGATGCAGCCCGCTGACTTTCTCTGCTGCAGCACGCTGTTTATTCCTAATGAGCTTGTCTTATTTCTGGTTCTGCTTGTAGTTTATGTACCTGAAGAACCCTTTCCTGCAGTTTTTGACATCTCTGGCCAGTTTCAATTTGAGCTGAGCTTTTGTTTTTCTAACTGCATCTCTGCATGCCCTGGCAATGCTTTGGTAGTTCTCAACTAGTACTCCTCCTCAACAGGCATTTGTCTGCTTTCCCAGCTCTGGGATGCTTCTTCTCTTGGTTTTGAGCAGACTGAAAAGCCCACAGTTAAGACAAGGGCATCTTTTGCTCCACTTACTTCTCTTTCCTTTAAAGGGGATGAACTGTTTCTGTGCATCCAGGAGAGCATTCTTGGAAAAACCCTCAGCACTCCTTAACTCCTTTAAACACTGTGGAAGCTTCCCACAGAATCCCTCCCAATTGAGCTCTGAGTTCAAGAGAGTTTGGAAAGTTTTAAATCTTTCCTTACAAGAGCAAATGCAAAGAAAGCACAGCAAAGGCATCATAAAGACCAGAGGGGAAAAAGTGTTTGCCATTTGTATTTTATTTTAACCCCACAGAAAGATATCACTTATTTCATTTGAAATCCAAGAGGGATAGTTAACTTTATTCTTGAATTTCCCATTTGATTAAAATCTTCTCAAGTCAAAATGACAGGACTAAAATTTCAACCAATCCAAGACCTGTAAAGGTCCTTTTTCAAAATATGTAAAGAGAGAACACACAGCAGAGAGTCCATACAGCTGTGATTGTTCAGGAAGTATAGGGCCTGCAAGTGTTTCTTTCTCTTTTTTCTCCTGAACTTTGAAGGACATTGTCCAAACTGCACAAAGAACTAAACACCTTTTGAGAACAAAACACTATGGTGAGAAGTTTAGACAGGAACACATTTTTTGCACTGCTAAGGTACAGAATAGGGGCTGTGTAAGGAAGGATCTTGCACAGCTATAATAAGCAAATTATTCAATCAAAGAATGGGAATCTCTCAGAATCTGTCAGAATCTGTCAGAATGGTTAAACTGGCTAACTGTTTCCATTGTCAGTTTTAACAAATAGGCAGACAGTGTACTGCTGAAATCTAAACAAAACCTGCAGTCTTTATAGAAGAGCTAACAATGGTTCATTGTTCTAAAACAAGAGGTATGACCTCACACAACCCTGTCAATCTCGATTGTATAACCAAGCAGAGTAGATTTAAAAGCTGAAAATTCTGAAATAACATCAAGAACAAGTTAGTGTGGAACCTTTAAAAATAGCTTTTCATTGTTTGCTGAAAATCAGTGCCACAATTGAGAGCAAAAACAAGAATCATTGTTAACCAACTCAGAAACCACGTTTAACAAAACCATAATAATTTCTAGCTCCTTCTGTGTAGGCAGTTTGCTGCTTGGCTCTTTATGATAACACTTTTTGAGATTATCCTTTCCTTTACTTAGTAATAACATAGATGTTCCCTCACAAATCAGGTGAAATTTGCTCATGATTTATGTAGTAATGCAATACAGTGCTGCAAGTACAGAAAGTAGCTTTCAACAACTTCCAAGTGGTTCATCTTAAGCACTTAAATTCTTTTAAACTATGTAAATATTAGTTTGAGAAGGAAAACTCTGACAAGGAAATACTTAATTATTTTTTTCCCCACTGTCACCTGCCCGATTATCCAATTATATACAAAACAAAGCTTACCCTCATTTTAAAAACCCAAACCAACAGTGTAGTTACCTTTGCCTATAAGGACACCTATTTTGGAATCCAACTTCTCTCCTGGATCACAATTCCTTGTCACTAGTTTAAGGACAGGAAGAAAGGGTCTAACATCACAAAGTCTCCGTGTTTCATCCTCTAATTCTTCATGTACAGCAGTCTGATTCACGCATGAGAACATGTAAGAGTCAATCTCCATGAGGAGATGAAAGAGTGGATAGGCATGTGCCTGCTTCCATAACAGCTGCAAAGAAAGTAAGTAAATAAATACATGAAACAAGAAAGCTGGGACACAACTCATGGCACTGAAGGTAACGTTAATTTCCATTTATGTTCCTGAAAGAATCTAAGAGTAACATGTTTGCTAAGTTGGTTAATTTTTATCCCTAAATATCATTATGTATTTACTTTGTCTTGTTGTT
>VZTM01007559.1:0-31201 GCA_013400555.1 Jacana jacana
TGCGGCCGAGTCTCCAGGGAACAGCGGGTTCCACTGTTAAAAGACTGAGGCAAAGTATGCATTGAGCACCTCAGCCTATACAACATCGTGCAGTTTAAAGATCCAGCACATCAGAAAGATAGAATGTTGTGTCCATGCTTATCACAAGACCTGCACCCCCAGTATCACACCTCATGTGGGTGAGAGGGGGAGACTGATGTGGAACTTGCCTGTGATCCAGGGTTCTGTTGTCAGCTTTCTTCCTCTCTGACCTCCCATGAAAAACCTTCTGGAGATCTCTCTCCCTGGACAGCCAGACCATGGGCCTCCTCTGGAAGTCGAGCTCCAGGTCACTGGGGACATCACCCTGCAAAGAATGGCCAGAGAAAGAGGTGATTCGTGTAGGTACAGACCTTGACTGTGACAGAAGGCTTGGTTTGTTGGTGGCAGCAAGAAACCCAGGAGCTGGCAGGTCTCCTGGAGTCTGGATACCCAGCTCTGCTTGCAGAGGGGCAAGAACTTGCTTCTTTGTTGTTGTTGCAACCCCGTAATCATGGGTTTGCCCAGGTGCCTTTCTGATAAAATCCCAGCCACTAACATTTGACCCAGGTTTCGTGTCCTCAGGACCTACCAACGGGCTCCACAGGTCCATGTTCAACACCTCCAGAAATGAGGCCAGCCCTGTTTACAAGACAAACTTTTCCCCTAATGGCAGCATTTCAGGAGATGCCTCCGGACTCGGGGGCAGAGAGAGAGAGACCTTCCCAAACCAGTTCTCGCATCCTCTGTTATTTTTAGAGCAGCTGCACCTTTTGGGCTCCAAAGTTTGCAAACAACCCGCCTTGGGAAAAAAACTCGTCCCACCAGATTTGTGCTTGAGCAGAAACAAGCTTAAACCCATAAATAAATAAATAAAGTCTGATATCAGAGACGTTCTAATGACATGAATTAGAGGAGGAGATGCCCCTAAGTGTGGGCTAAGATCAATTCCCTCCTTGCCTTTCTTTTCAACTGCCTAAGCTTGTCAAGGAAAACAGAGGGAACTGAGCAAACAACTCCAAGGGATTACCATTTCCAAAGAAGCTCTTCACTAAAGAGCCGGGCTGTGACCGGGGAAAACAAGTGCAGCTGCTTGAATGGCAAAAAGAACATTTTTTACAACCACTCTGAGATTGTCCCGATTTCTCTGGAGGCTTCAGAGCCAGCCTGGCCCACCAGCCTTTTCTGCTTTCTCATGAATAAAGAAGGTTGTCCTTCCTCCTGAAACACAGGACTGGGCCCGGCTTGGACTTAATTTTGGCTTTTCATCAACGTGTCTCTGCTGAGGTGTCAGGACCACGTCTAGAACCACTCACACCCAAGCTGAGAAGAGAGTCAGGTTCAGGATCGTTGCTTTATTCCAAACAGCTTTCTTGTGTTTTTTAAACAAATACTGTGTGAGAACATTAAAAAAAAAAGCAGTTATAAAAAAGCAACCTTTGGTGATCGGCTACAAAGCAGCCAAAGCACTAGGACTGTCTGCTTTTTCTGCTTTGTAGGATGATTTTTATTGTTTCACAAGTGCTGTGAAAGGCTTGACAGAATGTTTAGTTGCTTTTCCTCATCTTGCTCATTTTTTTTTACTTCTCAAGGATCCCCTCGATGGAGGACGCCCAGAAACCTCACCCCTTGTGTTTCCTACGTACAGCATCCATCCTCTTCAGGGAGAGCCTAAGGTCTCCGCTGATAAATATTGTTCCTTAAGAAAGAGAGGTTTCTGTGGTGCACCAAAACCAGGAGGGCTGGGTCCTAGGGAAGTGCCTCAGCAATATAACTCCTAAAATAAGGGCAGAGCCATTTTTAATGGCCTGCTATTAAAATTTTCCTGAACCACTTCTGTTGTAAAATCCCCAATACACAGCTCGGTCTCCTTGATCAATGTTACAAGAAGAAAATGCACTGGTCTCCTGTGGCTTTTGGAAAGAAATGCTGCTTTTAGCACACATTTGCTTCCACGCTGCATTACTCCCCAATCAATCGAAGCCTCATCCCTGAGAAGCAAGAGGGATCTCCAGAACCTGATGAAGAACACGTTCTCCCTGCCCTGAAACTGTAGTTGGTACCAACAAAGACCCTCATTCTCCTAAGGAACGCCGTACGGCCACATGGCTATCTCAGAGAAGCAGATTCAGGCTGGATCTGTTGAGTCAGGAATACTTTTGGAGAACACCACAAGCCTTGGGCAGCTCCCATCCCGTACATAGCAGTGTCTCCAGCACTGAGATGCAGCTTTGCCTGCGTTTAGCTGCCACTCTTGGTATTTCAGATGCTTTGCTCTTCCTCGCTGTTTGGCAAGGCTGACAGATCCACCCTTCCACACCACCACGTGGCACCTCCGGGGTGCTGACGTTTGTCCTTTAATTGTATCTCAAGATCTGCCATCATCAGAAGCTTTAAAGATGTCAGACACTTGCACAAGGCGTAAATAAGCAGAGCAGGCCAACTGCAGCAAAAATAGCTCACACACAATGTGATTTTCAGCAATAGCACAGGACTTCACTGGCAGGGGTTATCAGGAGTGCTGCCCAGGGAGGTTGTGGAGTCTCCTGCTCTGGAGACATTCCAACCCTGCCTGGAGGCGTTCCTGTGTGACNCAAATCGACTTTTGAATTCGGACATCCTCACCTGAATGCAGAGAAGGAGGATCCCGCCAGGGGTTCCCAGTCGGGCACCACGGACATGCCTTGTGGCCTCCATCCCCAGCAATAATAAACTGGTGGGGCTTGTTTGTACCGGTTGCCTGGGGACAAAGCACACGCTCACAAATAATCCTCAGAACAAGGATGGTTCTTAGAAAGTACTGAACAAATAACCTTACACAACCAACATGTATGAACAGAGCGTGAGCCTCCCACGGGCACGCAATGAGGAAGAGATCGGTTCTGAGGGACAGGCTCCTTCTCCACACACTTATATATGAGGCTGAGGGTTGTATGGGCTGTGAAGGTATTCCTCATCAAGCCACTGTCCTGCTTCTCACCTGGCATCATGTACCTGCTGGGTCTACACATGTGTGTACACAGAAACACGCACGGACACGCACGTATCCATCACGTTTGGCTGAAACATCCTGAGAGCAGCAGGTTCCTAACCAAGGTGGGACCTTGATGGCTTATCCCAGTACAAACCAATCCACGTCAGTGCAGTTCACAAAGTTCACTGCAAATATCCTACAGGATTAATCCTTGTGAGGGGGTAATGCCCTGCACGGCAGAAGGAAGGAGCTGAAAGAACCTGTGGTCCTTCCCAGCAAACCTTTTAGGAGGAACCTACTTCACTGTGGGCGCAGCAAGGCTCTCTGATTTATTATTGATAAAGCTTGCTGACGAGTGAGGTGTTAGCTGGGTTGATTTTCAAGGTAGAGACATTCTTACTTACTGTTACCTGCTCTGCTCCCTTCTGGGGCAACAAAAACCACTCGTAAGCAGAATCAAAGCCCAGCTTCTCTCCCAAACAAAGCTACCACCCAAAAGCACCCAAGCAGGGGCACTGTTTGTGCCAACAGCACTGAAACCTGATTTCATTTTGGGCTCTTTTCTACATAAGCAATTATCTGTTCTCCCCTCTGCTGCTTCCATCATCCACAGACACTGACTCAGCAGCCTGAAGGAGGCCTTCAGCTACTCAGGAACTTCAAAGGCAATAGGTTTGGAGCAGCGCTGCGAGTACTGGGATGCCTAAAGGAAGGCTGGCCTAATGATGAAGGAGTTGATTTGGGCTTCAGAAGGTCTAGGTTCAGCTTTGTCCTTCTGTGACACCAGCTAAATCATCAGGAACCTACTTTATCCAGGCAGCTAAGCATATGCTTAACAGTGATGGTAATTTAAAGGGAAAAAATGGGGAAAGGAGGCAATTAGAATTAAAGGCACGTCAGAGCCTCCATTCTGGAAGAACAAGAGCATTTTGCACCCTTCTCAGAAATAAAGCAAAACTGTTTTTCTTCCAAACAGGTCCTCAAATTCCAAGGCAGCAAACAGAAGGTTTTCAAACCATTTCAGTGGGGGGGAACACGTTGGAAGAGTAAAGACAAAGAGACTCCGTATGATCTCTCGTTTCCAGCACACGAAACAAAAGCTGTGCTGCCCCATAGATGGTGAGGAGCCACCCAGCCATTCAGGTCCCACCCACAGCAGAAAGACCTGGGCTGACCCTCTCTCCTGTCCCACCCGCTCCAGAAGAAGAGCAGAAGGGAGTCGTTGCCGTGGGACATTTCAAAAACTACAGAAGCAAAAGCCTCCTCCATAAGGAAGAGGCGAAAGCGAACACGCCTGGAAACTAGGACTCAAACACATTGTAGTCAGAGGTGGGTTTCCAGCATTTTTCCACAAAGAGTCGTCCGGGCTTTAGATTACTGGCTGGCAGCCAGGCGGCCCGTGAACTGAAGGGAGGCCAACTTCTTGACCTGCAGGCTTCGATGCAAAGACAGCCTGTACTCCCTGATACCTTATCCAAAGGATGTGGGCAAACCAGCGCTGTACGTGTGTGCCGTGCGTGTCGAATCCCGCAGGCAAACCAGGCTCTCCATGAAAGGCCCTTGGCTGGATCTACTGATTTCATTTTTTAAGAATACCAGTCACCAAACAGCTTGCAGAGGGACAAAACTGGCTCATATAAGGAAAAAAAAAAAGGGGGGGAAGAAGGACTTTTAGGAGAGGAGTATCTGGAAATCAGTTGGAAGACGAATAAAAATGAAACGGCAAGAAGGGAGTGAGTCTGAAGACATCCCATATCTCACTCTCTCTAACATCTGAAGGGACCTTGGCAGTGGAGGGGTTGCTCACCCACGCAGAGGTCCACCTGGGCAGAAGGGTTTGCAGAGGCAGACCCCGGAGGATAAGCAGGAAGACAGCAAAGGAGAGAAAACCGATAAGGGAAAGAAGTGAAAACCAAGAAGGCAAATTCAGCCTGGGCGAAGGGCCAGGGCAAGGCCAAATGCAATTCTAGAAAACGGGACTGAAGCCAAAGGCACCGAGGTGTCACGACAGGCAACCCAGAGTGACGCAGCTGGCAGGTGCACAGCATCACCCAGACGCGGAAAGAAAGAGGCTCAAACCTAGATTTTTGAACAAAAGGCTCAGGATGAAGGCTCTGACCCAGCACTTTCTACCTGTGCAGGATCCAAGGTTAGCATGACACCGGTATCTCCCAGTCCCAGTCCCCTGGGCACACTGGTGTCATGCTTTGAGTCACAAGAAAGCAGAACTAAGTTGCAGCAATTTCTCTGAGGACCTCTTTGTTCCCCTGGTCGCACCCAGCATTCCTGCTTGTTCCATCTCCATCCTGCTGGCTCTGCTGCCTTTTCCCACCCTCTGTACGAGCACCTGATGAGGCAAAGGGACCCAGAACCAGGGATCGTATGCAAACACCACCACACCCCCAATCAAACAACTATGGCAAAGAGCAAATGGGCAGTGTCATTTATACAAGTGGCCACAGCTTCTCTGGGCAACCTGGGCCAGGCTCTCACCACTCTCGCAGTCAAGAATTTCTTCCTAATGTCTAATCTAAATCTCCCCTCTTTCAGTTTAAAACCATTACCCATATTCCTCACAAAGACCCAACACGGAGCTAATCCCATGGCTGCCAAAACCACAGTCATCTGCTCTGCCTTCAGAGGCCCTCAGCAGGTCATTTCATCTCCTATCACTCTTCCCTATTGTAATTGTTGGGCGCAGAGGCAAAGTGGGGTCGAAATCCTGCTGCTGAAGTGAATTAAGGGAGATGTTTGAAGAGCAGAGGATAAAGCAAGAAGGCCAAAGAGGACTTCAAATCAATGAGCATTGACTTGAGTCAAGGATAGCGGAGACGAACACCAGATCCAAAGCATAAAATAGCAGCCATCCAAGGTGTGCCTCGCAGAAACCCTCTCAATGTGATGCCACGAGGACAGCTTGGACTTGCAAAGCTGTCATGTTCATTTCCCTCTCTTGAGGGTTCATTTCCCTCTCTTGAGACTACTGGCAGCCACCAGCAGAGTCCCCATTTCTTTGTCAGATGTTCCCAAGCTGGTAAGTCACTAAGAGCCCAAGACAAGACCACCACAGAGGAGGTCCCTTTAAATGGATGGCACAAGTGGATCACTTTCATCACGTTTTTCTGCTAGGTAGGGATTCTTGGAGCAGGTGCCTGAGCAGGTATCTACAGGGTTAAGAATGGCTACGGCCTCGGGGCTAAGCTATAGTCACCAGAAAAATGGAGACCTAACTAGTTTGGCCAAGCTGGCAGGAGGTGCACAGCTCTGCTGTCTCAGGGGTAGTTCCCAATCCACTCTCAACCCTTTTCAGGACACAGAGAATTTATCTCACCCAGCATCATCCACTCCCTGTCCACACAGGATCACACTTGCACTGCTGGGCAAAATATCCTTTTACCCAAACCAGCAAAACTCAAAGTCCAGCCTGAAAAAAACCCAAAACACCCATAAAACCACTGCCAGCAGACGAAAGGCATTTTAAAAATAAGTGAAAAAAAAAGAGATAGGTAAAGGCTGGGCTCTGGGCTCTGTTCTATTGCTTGAGGTGTGTAAATGCTGGGTTCATACATTTCAGATTCTTCCCAGCAACAGAGCTCCCAAAGCACTTTGTCTCTCTGGGGCGAGCAGCTCCGTGTCTCCTGTGGCAGAGGGCACACAGTGATCTGGCTCACGTTACCAGCCAGGATCAGATGATAGGTGAAGATCCCTGATGCTGAGCAGCAGGCACAGCTGGTCAGCAGCTCATGGGGCAAAGTCTTTTCCTTCTGTCTCAAAATCCACTTCCCCCCCACCATCCCCACACCTTTCTTTTGCAAAGTAAGTAGAGACCTTTCATTCTCCAACGCCTTTTGTTGCTACCCAGCTTTATGTATTGGAACATCTCTGCACCAGCAGGATTTTAGCACAAGGGCATTCAGCTATCATCCATTTTTTAAATAATAAATGGCTTTGTAAATTTGGGGTTTTTTTACTGCCCTGTGAGAGATGAACAGTAAACCCAGCCAAAAAGCCGGCCCCGGATCCCTGGGTCTTCAGAGATGTAGATTTGTCACCCTTCACTCTCTTTGCATGATGTTAGTTTCCCCCCCCTGTGTAATTTTATGCTGCTCAGACACCCAATGACCTGAGTGGTCCCAGGAAAGGGGCACTGGCTTCCTCTGCAAAAAGCCCAGTGTTTATTTGCAATTTAGCTTACCTGACTTGTTTAAAGTGTTATCAGAATGCACCCGCCCACTTTCTTGTCTTCATTTTCACTTGCTATCCAAGACTTGCTTGAATTGAGAAGGTCTAAAGCCTCAGGCATGATCCTGGGTGTTCTCAAGACTTAAATGCCACTGCTTAAAGAGTTAAAGATCTAGATGGCTGCACTAAGAGGATGATAAACTAATCACTCAGCCACTGCTGGTGAGCCTGGTGTCATTTACTGAAACATGGAATGCATTTAACAATGTAAAAGAAACTCCGTGCAGCGCAAAAGCCAGAGATGAACGTTAGATTGTCAAGGTTTACTTTGGAGAAAGTCCTCGGTCTAATTACCTACAGTTAAGCAACAGAAGCATTCTTCCCCTCCTTGAAGAAGTTAACATTTCCTTTTCAAGCCAATGGGCTTGTTGGTTTGGTTTTTTTTAATGTGACACAGGACTGTGGATTTCCTTGGGAGGACTACCACAATGTAAGACAGAGGCTGGGAAGAGGAAATAGCTCTTCGAGGCAACAAGTAAGAAAAGCTTCTTATCATTGTAACCATAAGAAAAGTAGAAATAATCATTACAGTACTAATTCTGCACAGTCACCTATTGATGTGTGTCTCCCAGTTCTGTGGAACGGCTGGAAGGGAAAGGACAGCTCTTGGCACTGCACAGAGATACTTATTTAAAAGCCAGGCTCTGTAGTGGTGTTAGGGGAAGAAAATGCTTCAAGTTATTTGCCCTGCAAGCTCTGATCCATGAAGGGAAAAAAAAAAACAAACCAAAAAAAAGCAGGTCCAACATTTTTGGGTTTGCATGTTAGAATTTGATCATCGTTGGCTTTTTTTTTTTTTCCCTCTGGATTTAACCCAGGATCTCAGTTAAAAATCAAGAATCCAAAAACGAATCCAAAAATGACTTAAAACATCAAAGGGATTTTGTGAGGCTCAGCCAGTGAGCAGCCAAGCTGCAAATAATATCACTTAATTATCTTTCTAAGCTATTAAACTTTGAACAGTCCAACTCCATTGTGCTAAGTGGTTGGTACAGGACTCTTTCCCAGAGCCCTGTACCAAACCCCAGCACCACCACCAGTGGTGACCACCAGAAGTTTTTCATTGATGGGGAAGTAAGGCCCGGAATGACAAGAGGATATTCCTCCAGAGCAAACTGAAGGTGTGACCATAACTCATCTTTACAGCTCAGTGTCACTTTGACCTGGCAAAAATAGGCAAGAATAGACAGTGCAGTGACACAGGCTTAGCATGTACCAACAGCTTGACAATTCTCCAGAGAGTCTGGGTGAGGAGTCTGATGTGGCCGTAGCACTTCCTTGCAGCCCAATGTCAATTTGACCTGGCAAACACAAGTAATAATAGAAGAGGAAGCAATATCAGCTGAGCAAGTGTTAATTGCTCACCAGTTCTCCAGAGACTCTAGGTGGGCACTCTGCTTGCTGGTTTGGACCAAGTTTGTCCCATTGGCTCTGCTTCTGTGACCCAAGTGACTTCCGAGGAGGAGGAGGCAGAAAAACATACGTTCTCATGACACCTACTTTCCTGACAAGCCTGACCAGACCCTGCAGCATCATTTTCCCTGCTGGGTGATGGCTGATGGCTCAGACAAGTTCTACTGGTGTTGGTTAGGGCAGTCTCTGCAGAAGTAAGGAAAGCTTCAGCCTGAACCATTGCATCCAGACCTGTCTGTATGGGTGGAAATTCATACGCTCAAACAGAGAAATCTCCAGCATCGTCTCGTCCTGAAATGAACATCAAATATGGATGAAATTACTCTCAAATTGTGCTCATTTCCCTGAACCCCTGAAAAGGGAATCTAAATGAGTAACTGGGGTGTTGCTGTATACACCATAGAGATCTAAAGGCACAAAAGATGAACGCTGTTCAAAGGAACCTGCTGTCCCTGTTGTGTAAACCTTTCCCTCTACAAAGAGGCAACATTTCCCTTCAGAAGAGTCACTCTTGCCTCACTGCAATTCATGGGAGAAAGAGTGCAAACACTTTAAGATCAGTGAGACCAAGAAACAATTCTAATGACAAGAATCAAGGAGCTTTGGAAATACACCCAGAGTTCCACCGACTCTAATCGCTACCGCCGAGCAAACTGTTTCTAATCTTCCAGTGGTGGAACACTGGGACAGGTTGCCCTGGGAGGTGGTTGAGGCCCCTTCCCTGGAGATCTTCAAGGGGAGGCTCAACAAGGCCCTGGGCAACCTGGTCTAGTTGGGGGTGTCCCTGCTGACTGTGGGGAGGTTGGACTAGGTGACCCTTGAGGTTCCTTCTGGCCTGGACCATTCTATGATTCTACTCATCTATATGTGCATGTATTTGAAGAGTTGAAAAACTACCACTCTCATACTTCTCAGCAGCTAATAAAAACCCTTGTTAGCAACATCTGGATACAAGATAAGGGAACCTTGCAAAGAAACATGAGGTATTCAATCAGTTTCTGCAGGAGGTTCATCATCGGTCCTCTGAGGACTTTGCCTCAAAGTCCACTGAGGTGTCAGGGTGTTTTTCCATTGACTTCACTGGGCTCTGAACCAAGACCTAAAGCCTCCCTGCTGTGTTTTGGACATTCATTTGTGTTTGATCTGTAATAAGATCTTTCATTTCTCCTATTTCTGTTAAAACAAAGCCACGTTATTAGACAACACCTAAACACATGCTTATTTTTAAGCATATCCCTAAACCCATTCACTTAAAGTCCTTAAATCCTATGGACTTCTGGGAGAGAAAAGCACATGCTTAAAATTAAACACATGCAGGGTCTTTGCTAATTAGTGATGGCCCTTGCTTCTTAGAGGGCCCTAAACACATCTTAGGGCATCTGGGGTTTTAGGATCCACCTGGGAGGAATTACATGGAGACCATCTCAGAAGTGCAACGTCAAGCATTGTATCTGATGTTGGAAGCCTGTCTTTAATGGCTCTAAGACCGATTCTGTTAAAACACCACTTAAAACTAGTTAAGGGGAGTAGAGTTTCTTAGATATTTGTAAAGACAAGAGTATCTAAACTAGAGCCTATTGACTATTACTGCACCACAGCCCCATCCTGATGACCAAACGCATCAAAGCAAAACCGCTTTTTGGAATGCATGTGTTTACTGGCATCTCAGGAGCAAATGTGTCTCACTTCAGCCAAAATATTGTCCCTGGCCTCCTTCACTTTGCTTAGAGGAAGCACTTATGCATCCTCTCCAGTCTGGCTCTTGGAAGATAAGCAAGCCTTTACCATTGGTCAGCCAGCAAAAGGAAGACCATTCCCAGCAATCTGCACAGAGCAAAAAGCATTTTTCTCCACCACACCTTGTTTATTTTGGAGCTCTGCTAATAGAACTCTCAGCAATCTTGATCACAGACAAGGCCTGAAATATGACTTGTCTGACAGGTCAAATCCGTGTTGTCTCTGGTGAGAGAACATTTGGGAAGTTTCTCGGCAAAACAGTCCTTTCAGTAGAGTTTTGCCTGTCTGAGAACTACTCGCACTTTCTGCTTACTTCCCATCCACACAGGTACCACACACCAGCTACCATGGAACCTCTTGTCTTTTCAGCATCTCCTGTGCAAGGACCAAAACTTGTCCTTCCATGGCTTCTACACTCTATCTCTTTTTCTTTCAACGTATCTTGCTGAGCTCCTTCTTTGAAGTATATCGGTGCACTTGGTGCTCTTGGCCCTTCAGATCACTCTATAAAATTTTATGCTGTCCCCTGTTTATAGGTTCATTGTTCTGCAGGCTGAGCAACTGGGTCACGTTTCCATGTCCATTAGTGAGGAATCTGGATCAGATGTTAGTCCATACCACTTCTCTCCCATTGGCCAAAGCAGGCAGCCTGGTGCTCCTGCTGGCTTTCCTATTTATACAGGCTGTGGAAAGACAGGTGATATCTGAACCCAGCATAAAGCCTTCAGAAGAACATTTTTTTTAGAAGAAAAGCCATTGATTGAACACTTTACATCATGTGGCTGAAGTGTCTTTGATCTGAAACGAGATCTACCACGGCTTCACACTTACCTTTGAGTAACAGGGAAGTTACCAGTCGATGTGACACCCATCTGAACCACCAAAACCAAAAGAATGCTGCAGGCTTCACTTGCCTAGAAGCATTAGCAGCATAGTCCTCCAGGACCTAGAAAACCACCTAAAATAGCTTCAGCCCAGCCTAGGCTGTTTGGAGGTTGGAAAGGAGAATAAACACAGGAAAGTTTTGGATCCTTCTGCAGCCCTCAGTTTTTAAGGTGACAGTGGTAACCTCCACAGCTCCTTGATTCTTCAGTGTCAAAACCCTCTATCAAAGAGGGAAAACTCTTGTAAGAAGCATTAGATCCACTTTCTCTGAATCCCAAAAGAGTGGCTCCAAAAAAAAAGGGTCCAGGTTGTCCATCTAAGGATAATCCCTTTTCAGCCATTGGTTCTAAACTATGAGGAACTCCCCTAAAACAGCTGTTGCACAAATATAAAGATGAGATATCATGAAGAAATGATCGATTGTGAGAGTGGTGAGACCCTGGCCCAAGTTGCCCAGAGAAGCTGTGGCTGCCCCATCCCTGGAGGGGTTCAAGGCCAGGCTGGATGGGGCTTGGAGCAACCTGGTCTGGTGGGAGGTGACCCTGCCCAGGGCAGGGTGTGGGACTGGATGATCTTTAAGGTCTCTTCCAATCTGAACCATTCAATGATCCACTTTTAAACTATCTTTTAAGAATGATGTACATCACTTGTTGGAGAACAAGGGTTAATAAAATGGATTTTAGAAAGTCTGCAGGAAGGATGTGCCGTATGATTTAGAATTACCTCTCTCTGGTACCCTACCCAATGCTTTCCCAGAGACCACTTTGCACACAACCTGTGGAAATGAAATAATGTCTTCCTTCTGGTAGCAGATAGGTAAAAGAGTGTCCCAAGGAAATTTGGGGAAAGAAAATTTTGTTGGATATATTTCCTAAACCCAAAGAAGACTGGAAGGCTGTGCTCTCAACAGACTCCAGAAAATTCACTTCTTTCACCACCAGATTCCTGTTCCCAACGCTAACTCTAACCTCTCTGTTTCCTTTCCTTTCTACACAAGATTGATTCACAGAACTTGATTTAAAGGATGTTTATTTCCATAACAAAAATGATCAGGGGTCTAGAAAACATGACCTATGAGGAAAGATTGAAAGAATTGGGTTTGTTTAGTCTAGAGAAGAAAAGACTGAGGGGGAGACATGATAACAGCCTTCAACTATGTAAAAGGTTGTTGCAGATAGGACGGTAATAAATTGTTCTCCACGTCCACTGGGTATAAGACAAGAAATAATGGGTTTAAATTGCAGTGAGGAGGATTTAGGTCAAACATTAGACACGTTCCCTATGAGGAAGGACAGGTGAGGGGTGGAGTAAATTAGTCAAGGAGCGACACACTCTCTGTCACTGTTGAGGCAAAGATTTGGCAGGCAGGGCTCGGACCTGGCAAATCTCGCCCTGTGGCAAAGGGACAGATGATGTCTCAAGGTCCCCTCTGCCCCTTTTCCTACTAGTACACATTTATACCTTTCAAAAGTATCACAAGTATCTTTGTTCCACAGCAGGGAAAAGGAAAACGTTTCTTGAACACTCCCAGAGATTTTTACTGCTGGTTTTATCTATAGTGGCAGCACATTTAAGACATACACATTTATTCCTACTTAGACAATTAATTAAAGGATGGTTTTTACAGACTGATCCCCCAGCACATGTTTTCTCTTACGGTTCATGCCATTCAATGAGGTGTCTGCACCCCATTCAAAAGCTTTCCTCCAGATAAGAGATGTGGGACTCCCAGACAAGCAGATCCTGTTCTGTCTGGAAGGGATGCCTGCAGACCCATGGCCATCATCTGACTGATGGAGGCTTCCTCCACCTCAGATCCTTGGGTCTCATAGGCACAACCATACAAATCACCCCTGTGCACTGCTCAAAATGAGAGTTTTGCAGGAAACACACAGAATTACAATGCTCAGAGAGCATGCACCGATAGCTAACGTTGTCAAAGTAGGCTCCTCTCTTCCTGAGATGGACAACTCAATCCTACAGCACATGGCAGGGCTTGGATTTTGAGCCTCAGCTCTGCTGGTACCACTTGTGTCAACCCATCCAGTTCACCTCCAGGGGAACTGCTCTTCAAAAAATGCATCACAGTTTCCTGCCACTGTGAGCAATCCTTTGCCACTTGCCCCCTAAATATTGCACATGCAATATTTAATGTACACGAACCAGAGGCTGTTTCTCCACATACTCATTGGTTCAAGACACCCATCCTCTCCAACACACAGCCAGAGGAGTAAAAAGCAATCTCTCTGACCACTGAAGAAAAAGCAAATGTAGTCATTCAAGGGTGAAAGAATGAAGAAAGCAAACCAAGACTGCTTCCCAACCTAGCAGAAAAGGAAAAGGTTAAAAATTATGCTGCCAAGCAGAAGACTCACATGCATTTTTCAGATCTGTCTTTCCATCTTCCCTCCATTTCTGCTCTTCCAGAGACAGGGGCAGAAGCTGCGCACAGCAAAGGAAAGGTTTTCTTTTGGCACTAAACCTGATGGAAGCAAAATGGTGCTGGATCCACTTGGGACCTTTTTGTGTCACCTGGAGAGCAAAATCAGCCAACCTGAGGCAATACCTTCTGTCATTTACACCCTAAGAAAGCTTCTGTGATTCAGTTTCTTCCTTATTTTAATTTATTTTCAAATGGCATTAAAATTAACTCACCTGTGGAAGTCTGGGTCACTTTCTGACTTGAGGACAACCATCACAATTTGGTCTGATTACACTGTTTCAAATAGCTATCCCATTCACCAGAAAACACAGCTTTAGAGTGGCCAAGCCTAAAGGTACACTTGGGTCAAGTCAAGTCAAGTCAAAGTGACAGTTTACCCTCCATAAATAGAAAGAAAAATATCAAAACCAACAGCAAAAGGCAAGAATACTAGGGTTAATCTTGTTTAAGTGTTCTGATTTTTCATCTGAAATGAATTTTGAAACTGTTAGCATCACTGCATTTTTAAGGTATTTCAGGCCAATGAAAGTTTGAGTATGGCACCAAGAGATTGTTTTTTTCAAGATAGCTTCCTTCAGCCCTAAGTTCATGCTTTATTAAACATGTGCTGACACTAATGGCACACACCATTTTACAAAAGGTGTTTTTCCTTCAGGTCTGAAATTAAGCTTAAAAACTATAAAAAAAAAGAGCGGTGAATCCTCCAGGTCTTGCTAGACTGGGCTGGGCTGGTAACAGGGTTTGTCTCCCTCTGCTGGTTTAGCTTTCCCAGTCTTGAAAGGCTGGGAAATACTAATATATTCTAAAAGTTTTGAAAAATCCAGGAGATGCTCCTCACTTGGCTCTCTAATTCTGAATTATTGTTACCAAGACCAAGTCCTGGCAGTAGGGCTGGATGCAATGAAATAAAATCACGTTGATGAGTTGATGCTGATTGGGAATAGATTATTATCTACTCACTGTGGTTTAAGATCCTTCTTCTGCTCTTGGACAACCTCCTTCTCGAATCAAACCTGCCAGGGAGGTTGATGGATTTATACCCAGGGTACAACCTTTATGTCATCACCACCCAAGTCACATAACCACCAAACATGCCACGGTGTGTGTGAGTGGGGGGGTCTATTTAAACCAGAGCCCATTGAACGAGGGCCTTAACTCAAGTTCATCTTCATGTTTTCCAACTCTATATCCAGCCTAGTTGGACATTGCTCTCAGTTAAATGCATGAACGGACAATGCTCTGCCCACAGGGCCTGCAGACCGAGCTAGGTAGCACAAATGGCAAAATAAAGACCAGAGAGGAGATATTAATCATTTTAGGACAGGCTACTCCTGATCCTGGAGTTGGACCAGTACTGCAGGTGATCCTAGTGAATGCAGGGGAACCAGGTCTCATGGCTGTGAATCATAGAATCAAAGAATCATCTAGGTTGGAAGGGACTTTTCAGATTGAGTCCAGACATCAACCCAACACTGACGAAAACCATCACAGCAAACCATGAAGCAGAGGAATTCAAGTTTGAGACTCAGATTTTGACTTAGGACTGATAACATTGTCAGGAATAATCCCATCAGACGGGACTACTTCCCTCCACCGATGATAAAGATCTCTCATTCTGCCATCTAAAGCTATGAAAGCCAACCCTCACCCCACATTCCTGGGGCATTCATTGCACCCCATGGCCTTGTGCCCTCATATTACCATGAAATTCTTGTCTTCCAACTGTATTCAGCTGGTGAGGGACCTACCCTGGAGTCTCTCACAGCAGGGCACAAATATTTACAGCGACCTGGCAGCACATCTAGAAGTGGAGAAGCTGATACACAATACCATGTATACATCCCAGGGCAGGACTCATCTTACCTAACTCTATCTACCTGAAAGGCAAAGCAACGGGTCTAAGCCAGTCGTATCAGCTCCCTGAATAGTCAACAGAGATATGTGTTTCCAGAGGGCAACTTCTTCCATGACTTTAAGGCACCTGTCCCTGGCAAGATAAATCCAACCCTAAGAAAACGTTATCACCTACATTTTTCACTTCAAAACAAAAGATCAGTGTCAGGCTCCCCACCTGGCAAATAGCAGGCCAGATCTGCACTCATCATTCATCTGATGGACCAGTGAGGCTCTGCAGAAGGCGATGGAAATGCCCTGAATTACTTCAGCTGAAACACTCTAGTCATTTGCCTATGTTGGAACAACTACCAGTGGTCCCCTGGCCTAATCCTACAAAAGCCTTGCCTTAATTTAAATACCTCTGCCAAAGATATTTAGGGGAGACTAATCTGAGCGAAGCTTTGATGGATCAAATCTATTGCCTTCGGTGTGAAACCAGAATCCTCCTTGGAGCAGCTCCAGCTAAATCTCCTTTCTGGGGAATGAACATTACAGTTGCACATTAAAGAAAGTGATCATTAGGAAGCTCCTCTGCTGGGTATAGGAAATGGGGGCGGGTGGTG
Organism: Jacana jacana; assembly: GCA_013400555.1. Lineage (NCBI taxonomy): Eukaryota > Metazoa > Chordata > Aves > Charadriiformes > Jacanidae > Jacana > Jacana jacana. The sequence goes on from VZTM01007559.1 coordinate 16,172, forward strand.
GTGTTTGTATAGTTTTCTGGCTTAAAAGACCTCTCCTTGTAACTTGTTTCACCAGGGGTTCTGAAGATGCTGGCCATTTAAGTCGTGTGTCAGATGCCAACCTAGGCTGCTGTTACTTTTACATTGAAATGCACACATGCACATAAAAGCAGCCATCAGAGCACCATTACATCAAGAATATACCGTTACATCAAGATTTATTTAACTGAATCCCCCGTAATTAGGTCATAACGTATGATTGAGCAGTTGTTAACTGTGTCCTAAGGAAATCTACAAAGGGAATGAAATATTTAAAACAGTAATAACATACCTAGCCCGCTCTGCTATTTATGCACAGTTAAACCCATCAAAACAAAGGAGCAACTCTTAATTACAAGGACAATTTATTTCGCTGACCTTCCTATTGGGACACACGCCAAACCCGCTGGGGGTTGGTTCGTCGCTGGATTTGGTGGATTTTGCAGCAAAAAACCTTTGGGTTTGGGTCTAGCCCATCGCTGGGAGCCGCTGCCCATGTCTGCCTGGAGAAAGCCCAGCGTTTCTCAGCGCTAATTTACAGCCTCCTCGGCCGGTCAAGGGCAGCAAGGAAGTATACAAATAACAGTTAAAAATAGGGATGGCTTTGTGGAATCTCATTCCGGTGGCTTCTGAAGGTAGGGGGAACAGGAACATCTACATCTCCTTCCATCCTGCCCTCTAAGTCCATTTGCATCTTTTTTTACTTTTCCCCCCTCGGATCCCGAGCTCCGCTTCAGTTTTGAACTTCCATAGGAAGGCAGGAGGTTAAACCAAACTGCTAACTGTGTCTCTTCAAAACTGACATTTAATACAGGGTATAAATCACTGTGGGAGCCTGTTATTCCTTCAGGAATGCAATTACATAGGGTCAAATAAAACATGAAAGAACCCAACAAGTTTTAAAATGTAGTATGTTCTCAAAAGTAGGCAAGAAGGAATGCAAAGCAGTCCAAATATGCTAACATCCACATGTTGTCCTGTGTGAGGGGGATTAGAGGGAAAGGTTTCTGTTCTTTAATGATTATGTTGTTAAGCATAGGTATGTATGCAGGTTCAGGGCTCTCACTGAATACCAGCCCATTCAGGGAGCTTTGGGCAGATTACTGTATTTATTTAAAGCAGGTGTCTTTTATGTATCTCATTATTTTAACTGCCACCGTAGCCCTGCTTAAGATACCACGGCCGTTTAGCACACAAATGGGATGTGCAAAAGGGACACTCACCTCCCTCCTCCAGGAAAGAAAGCCCCTCCATTCATTTGGCACCTTATGGAGGGACCAATCTGGGGAGAGATAGCATAGTATTGCAAAACCACCTCTTTGATAAGCAAACATCATGAGCTGGTTGAGGCCACCTCAATCTCCCCCAGTCCCCTGGAAACTCTGACAGAGAACAACGGGCAGATACACAGAGACAACTTCATGAAGCCCCTTTAAAACTCAGATAAAAGCCAGACTGAGCAGGTTTGGCACCTCCTATGAAATCACTCACCGTCACCATTCACGTTTCCATCACGTTTCTCCTCCAAGCACCAAAAAAACTCTGCTGCTTTCACATTTCAGCTCTGTGTTTAAATAGCCCAGAAGGAAAAGTGGAATGGCTAGAAGGAAAGAGCCTAGAAGGAAAAGTGGATTGTTCCAGCAAATTTTTAAGGTCAACTTTTGCCACCTTCAATTGCACTACTCTGTATTTTACACCTTGAATAGTTAAGCAAAGCAGACTTTGAAGTTTCTTCATTGAAAATCTGGGATTTATTGAAGGCAACTATTTTATCAGAAAGCCATTTTTCTCAGCAAAATGGGATTTTTTTTTTTAAATTCAAAATAAAAGGCTTTATGGAAAAATAAAATGTTGAGCATCTTAATTTGAGAACTGTTGGAAATGTTTCCTTTTCTCTTTAAAAAAGAAATTACTCCTCCCCAAGAGTGAGCAATGTTTAAAAAATACATATAAGAGAGGGTACCTTGCTTTTAAAAAACTTTCAAGCCTTTTAACTTGCTTTAATCTTGCTTTTTAAAGTTTGCTTTTCACATTTAAAAATAAAACTTTCACTTGTTAACCCTCTCCCTCTCTGAGAAAGTAACACAAATAATGCCTGCCTTACTAAATTATTCTTTTCAGGAAAAAAAAAAAAGGAAGTCAAAAAGAAATATATTAAATAACCAATTCTTTTGGTTTTTCTCTTTTTTTTTTTTTAATCAAGCAGNAAAGGGAAAAAACCTTAACAAATGGGGGGGGGTGGGAAAAGTAGAGGTTTTCTCCAGATCTTTTAAAAATTACTTTTCTACAGCAAATTTCTTCATGGGGAAATTAGAAGTGGGGATTTTTGCCCTGCAGCTCCAGCGAGCAGACTCACTGATTTCACCTCCCTGAGACTGCTGGAATAAAACCCTAGATTTCTCCTGCTTGTTTTATAGCAGCCCGCTGCATTACAGTTACATGGGTCACCGGTCCTGCCAACGCTGACATATATTCTCAGAAAGAAGCCTGGGAATAAGCTTTAGCAGAAGGAAACCTTGGTTGAAGGTAGAGATAGCAGGGCTGCCTATTATAAAGATTATTAAAGACTTCCTATGTGAAGAGGATGGCTTTAGTGGCTTAAAATGCTGCCCTACTCCAGCTGTCTGGGTGAGACGCTAATCCTGGGCCTCGGGGTTCCTTTGGGTGGGGGGAAGGACTTTTTATTTCTATTTTTTAATATCAGGTGGGATGACTCACCCCTTTCAGAGAAGGTTTGGGGAACAAGGGGTTGTCAAACAATCCTGGAGTCCTCCACTTTGAAAGGTGCTGGTGTCCTAACTCTTTGCAACAAGGGCTTTAAAAATTGCTAGGGAGGCATAAAGAATAGGCTTTTCACTTGCCACGTGGCAACGTCCCCAGATGCAACCAACATCCCCAAAGCTGCAAGCATTTTTAACCCCACAGTTGGCACTTATGTACAAACTGAATGGGGTGATCCACAAGGGCCCAGGGATCCCCAGTACCACCGCCCAGGCAGGAGAACATCTGAAAAGAGTAATTCTAGAATGGAAAGAGAAAGCTAAAGGGGTGGATAGCCAAATATCAATTTCTCTTCCCATCTGAAGCTACCATCCCTGCTGAGAGGATTCTACTCTTTCAGCATCGTTTGGGAAAAAAGAAAAAAAAAAAAGAGTACAGCAAGGAAACCCACTTCCTCAGAGAAACCCCCCCCAGTCTGGTTCACTGGCTGGAAGGAGGGTCCCAAAGGGTGGTGCTCAATGGGGTTCAATCCAGCTGGTGGCCGGTCACAAGTGGTTCCTCAGGGGTCAGTGTTGGGGACATTCCTGTTTCATATCTTTATTGATGATCTAGACAAGGCTATAGAGAGCACCATCAGTGAGTTTGCAGATGACACTAAGTGAGGTGGGAGTGTTGATCTGCATGAGGGCAGGGAAGCTCTGCAGAGGGACTGGGACAGGTTGGATCCATGGGCCAATGTTAATGGCATGGGCTTCAACGAGGCCAAGTGCCAGGTCCTGCACTTGGGCCACACCAACCCCATGGATGGCTACAGGCTTGGGGCAGTGTGGCTGGAGCTGCCTGGCAGAAAAGGACCTGGGGGTGCTGGGTGACAAGGGGCTGAACATGAGCCAGCAGTGTGCCCAGGTGGCCAAGNGGGTTAGGCTGGACATGAGGAAAGAATTCTTCCCAGCAAGAGTGGTCAGAGCCTGGAATGGGCTGCCCAGGGAGGTGGTGGAGTCCCCATCCCTGAGTGTGTTTCAGAGTGGATGAGATGTGGTGTTGGGGGATCTGGTGTAGGGGAGAACTTTGTAGAGTGGGGCTGATGGTTGGACTCAATGATCCCAAGGGTCTCCTACAACCTAAATGATTCTATGATTGTATGTCTCTATGGTTTGGTTAGTTCTGCTGGCAGAGCTGCGGGGTTGTGTGGTGCTGATGACCTGAGGCATCACGTGAGACTCCATCCTGGTGCCTGTGACACACTCAAAACCTGTCCCTCTGCCACATTTCCACATGAAATTAGCTTGGAAGAGGCTAACAAATGTTTAGACATTTTTCATCCTTTCCAGAAAGCCATCATTCCTTCAGCTGAGAAGGCCATCTTCAGATCTAGTATCTTGAGCTTGATTTTTTATATACTTGGCTTGAAATTTATGAAACCCCCTGATATTAAAAAACCCCCATGTAGCAGGAAAATAAAAGGCTTCCTTCTCTAAAGATGAACATGCCTGAGATGGGAGGCAGCAATGCCAATCCGACTCTGCATACTGGAAGAAGTAGCATATGGAATTGCAAAGCTGGTGATAAGATTTATTATATTGAAACCAATGCCTTGGAGAAAAGAAAATGCAGGGCTTTTATTTAAGGAGAACAACAACAAAAAAATCACCACCTTAAATCTTAAGCAAAACTTCAGTAGAATAACTGGGTAAAGAACAAAGCCAGCTGCAGCAAAACATGACACAGGGGACAAACTTCAGTCTGGGCATAGCAATGCAAGGGTTTTGTACCAGGCTACTCTACCCAAATATTGGGCAAGCCCTTGAAATGTTGCCACACAAAATTATTAGTTAAACTGGAGAAGACGGGGGTAAGACAAGTGTTGTAAGGAGGATAATAAATCGGCTGAAGTGGAGATGATAGCAAGTTGCACTGACAGAACGACCGAAGCGCAGGGAGGTTCCTGCAGGAATTCCCACTATCAGCCGTGGGATGACTCCATTGAACACTGCCTCTACCAGCCCTGCTGCAGGATGTGGAAGGATTTCTAACCAACTCGCCCGAGGCAGGGAGTTAAAAGACATCATCAATAGCGGGAAGATCAGAATATCGTACCGCAGGAAATGAAATACAAAGCCCAAGATCACCCAGGGACTAATACAACATCCTACTGCAGTCCTTGACGTCGCAGAGGGCTCTGGTGATTCCTCCTCAGGACTCCTCTGCTCATTCGTGTTTGACTGAGATTAATTCGAACCGGGATAAGGGTGGAAAACGGGTGAAAAGGCTGGTCAGGGTACGGGAGGACAAACCAAGTGGGATCAAAGACTTGGAGGAGTCACCTCCTGAGAGTACACAATCCTGAGAGTAAATAAAGGGATGGAGCAAATGAAGCATCAACACTGGCAAGTGTGGCCAGGAATAAGCAGGGGAAGGTTTCTAAGGATCGTGGCAGTGGGGTTCATGAACAGCACCCTGAGAGGAGCTCCAAACACCTGAAGCTACACCCTCACTAGGTTAGAAACAGTTAGAAAATGATGCTGCCTGCCCTCCCTTACGGGGAGCTCAGACAGCAAAAGGGAAAGGGGCTTAATCTCAAAAACCTGATAAAAACAACAGTAGATAGGGGCCGTTCAGCAGGAGGAAGAGAGTGCTGAAAGAAGGAACACGGCTCAGCAAGCACTTAGAGCTGAGTATCTCTGCTCTCTGCTGATAAAGTTGTGGCTCAAACTCTAACTCTCAAACTCTGAACCGCTTTGAGTTGGGCACACATTTCAGGGTAGTGATCAGATGCAAAAGGCACTACATGTTAAATAGGATTGATTCCCACCTCTGAGAAAGAAGCCAGCGTTGAACTAGACCTGCCCCAGAGGTCAGCCAATGCATGAATTACTCAGCATCGTTATCTTCAGATTTAGAACAAGGTTCTGATTTGGAAAATCCAGATCAGATTCGGGCTTTCAGGGTAAATCATACACCATATGCATTGAGTTACTGAGTTACTGTGTACACCATAAACCTGATGCCTAAGCGGTGAGCGCAGACCCTGAGGATCATATCCAGCTGGTGCTCAGTCTGTCTCATCCCACTGGTGAAACTGGGTGTTGACCAAGTATTGTGCTAGAGATCCTCATTCTGCTGCACACACTCATGCATTCGGGCAGGCAGTCTCAGGAACTTGTAACTACACACAGAAGTTCCCATATTGCCTCCTGGATGTGATCCAACACACGAAGGGGACGATGGGTACCCACCAGGTACAAGGCCTTTCTCTTTCCTGCCTGGGTTGGGGGCTGTCATGAGCTGCCCTATTGTCTTCACAACCAAACTCATCAAATTCCATCAGTATGAAGTAATGAGCCGTAGCCCTTCTACCAACCTACATCTGTTATTCAAAGCAGGCCAAGAAAACAACCAAGGATGTCAGCTCTTCATTCTGTTCCTCAGATCATCAACTCTCTGAAAATAACAAAATCTGAAAGGCATATGGACCTTCTCATAAAAACAACAAACACACAAACAAACCCTCACATGAGTTTCCCAAGTCAGCAGGATCTGTCTGCTAATTATTACCGTGCAGAAGGCCTGACTGTCCCGGAGCCAGAAATTACCCAAGAAAGCGGCTGAGTTCTTTCCCCCAAACTGGGCTGTCTGGGCAGACTGAGATCCTTCATTTCTGAGGACAATGCAGGGGATTTAACTCCCCAAACCAGCACAGCCACGAGACCTAGAAGGACAGCAGAGGACTTGTGGTAGCCTGTGGGGGCTTCTTTTGCCCTCACCTTCCTGCCTATGCCTCTCACTTGTAGACAGCAAGATCTCCGCGGCCCAGGAGCCCTTGAGGAGACATTTTGACCTGCACAGAGATAAATATGGATAGATGAATGGTATTGGGTCTGGAATAATGCAGGCTGGGGAAAGAGAAAAAGAGAAGGAAATGTCTGTAGGCACGGATGGTTTTGGCCCTGAAGTGTTCCTTCCTCACCAACCCCCTCTGCTGTCCTCAGAGCCTCCAGGGATTTCCATGAGGCATGGGAGAAAGGAGACAGGAACAGGAGGCTACAGCATCCTAAACAAACATGACCTTCCCCACAGACCTGCCAGGACCTGGTCTCTCTTCTTTGCAAAGGACAGAGGGGAACGATGTGAACCCATGGGACAGATGGGCCCCGGGCAGCCCCCACGTGTCAGCTCAGAGCTGCTGCCAGCCCTTTCTTCCAGGGAGAGGATAGAGCTCACCTCCCCATCCAGAAGAAAAAAAAACAAAACACACCAAAAAAAAACCCCAACCAAAACCAAAAAAGTAGCATCTGTGGGAGAAAGACATATGTCTGGCCTCCACCGTGAACCCTGCGCCTGGCAGGAGAAAGCGATGCCGATTCCAGCCCCAGCTTTTCATTCCTGTTGTAACAGTCATAAACGCCTGCTGAAACCTAAGAAGAACAAGACTGTAATCCTAATAAAACAACGTTCTGGAACCCCTGAAAACTAGATGGAGGCTTCTCAGGCCAACTTTAAAATGATACTCGCTTTTCCAAAAGCCGCGCTTTCTGCGTGCCGGCTGGACGGCGGCTGCCGGGCTGACCCCAGGAAGGGCTGTGATGGGGTATTTCGGCAGGGAAAGCACAGAAGGCAGCAGTCCCTGCAGCCCAGCAGCCATCCAGTCCCCAAAATATAGAGAGAATCTATATATAGGAGGCTCCTAGGGTCGAATCCTAAAAGTCAGCTGGGATCTTCTTTTTTCTCCAAAGCCAGCCTTCTTTTCCAGGTGACCTGACAGCCTGACTCAATAAAGCAGGCAAAGTTTGGGCTCATTTGGATGCAAAAGCTGGTGCAAAGGCACAGCTTTCCATGCTGAAATCTTCCCCTCCCTATTAGGACCATTATGTGGAGCAGAAGCAGACTGTTTTGTGGAGCAGAAGCCCTAGGACTTTCCTTTGTGCACCAACCACCCCTAAACTGAAGAGCAGGAAGAAAGAGGCTCCAGCTTTCCTCCCCTCTCCATCATGCAGAGGGCAGTTCCCTGGGGAGATGATTACCAGCTGTGCTCATTAGCTGGCATGTGTCTCCAGCAAGGCACCACATCACCTGGTGCTTCTCCGTGGTCCTCAAAAGCCCAGAAGAGACTGCCCAGCAAGGAGCCAGAGAGTGGCAGATCCTCAGGCAACGTAAATTTGCCATCCTTCCCCTGGCATGGGTGGAGCTGGAGCTGCACCAGCAAAGGAGCTGCCCTCTGGAACGTCGGCGTGTCGAGCCGTGCCGGCCCTTTCAAGCCAGAAAATCCCCCTGTTGCCAACTCTTGGGATTTTACTGCAGATCTTCCCTGAGGTTAGGCCAAAGCCAAGCTCCTGATGTGCCATTCTAAACCAGAAAAAAAACCCTGTGGTCTTTAAGACCTTAAGTAAAATGCTTTCTCAGATGTCCTGAACATCTGAAAAAAAAAGGAGCATTCACAGAATAAAGCTGTCTGGTAACTTTTAAAAGACTCTTGAACCCTGGAGGCCCCAGCCTGTGATCTAGGGAGTAGGAAGCTCTAGAAAACCCAACAACTGAGGGGGAAAGCGCATTTTTCCCATGACAAGCATTGGTTTCTTGGTGGTGGGAAGCATTGGACAGCCCTCTGAGCAGCTCTACAGTGATGACACTGCAGCAATGCCACGAGTCAGCCCCTGCAGGGAACAGCACATTTCAATTGCAGATGCCCACAGGGTGCTAGTAATATTTATCTGGTAACGAGCATTTTCTATCATCACATTGTCTTGGAAGCATCAATTAATTAATTCTACTGACTCACCAGTGAAGTAGGACATTTTTGCAGGCGGTGGCTAGGGAAAGCTTGCAGGTCCATAGAGGTTCCACGTCCCAAACTCAGGCCAATGAGGTTGTCAGGGTCAGGGCTGGCCTCTTAAGAGCTTGGCACTTGGGCAAAGGACCAGCCTCCTCCAGTCACCCCATTCCCACGGAGATGTGTGTGTGCACCATGCTGTGACAATCTCATCACAAGTGTCCCAGAGGAAAATGAAGAGCTGAGAAGCTGCTCTTGGGCCCCAGTGCCGGGCTCTTGAAACCATACCCTGAAAAGCTAATCTTGGTGCCCACACTGAGGCCCTCTTTGGCCTTGGGTGAATCATTTAACACCCACGTAAGCCTCCACAGATACACAGCTCCTCCCCACGCCACAAGCCCTTTACCTACTCATTACATTAAGCTCACTCTTGCCTTCCTTACTTGGCCCTGGCTGTGGGTGCTGAATTCTTAGAAATCTGGCCCTGAGCTATTTTGGATTGGCCCCACAGAGCACAGCAGGAAAGACAAAGCTCAGCTCGTGTGTGCACACAAAAAGGGGGCAGATCCCGACGGATTCACGGGAGCCTCAAGCGTGGAAGGAAAAAGATCTGCCCTGTGTTAATGCACCATTTCTGGTTTATTTTGAGCCTTTGCTGAGTGGAGCCTTTAATCTCTGCCGAGTGGAGCTTTTGTGAAGGGAGTCTTAAAGATCTGGAAAGAGATCAACAGACATAGGCAGCATCACAGATCAAAATAATAGCATGTATTATTGCTGGCCATAAAAGAGTGAGCATTTCTGAGTGCAACACTCAGATGGAGGAGGTTCAGCTATCAGTGCCTTTCACACATTTTACTTTTCCCACTTTAGCCAGTACAGCCATCTCCCCTGTGCTTCTTCCTCAGGATCTCCTCTGCAATGGGGTATAAGCTGTGTAAGTCACATTTCACTTACAGGTTCCAATCTGCTATGTAGAACATACCTCAGTCCACGGAGAAGGAAGAGCGAGCTCATACTTTACACTCAAGTAACTGAAAGCTTCTAGTGTGACACAAAGGCAAACTTCACTAACCTTTAATTTTCCTCCACTTCAGATCCAATGAAATCAAATGAGATAATCCCAGCCTGGTGCAGCCTGGAAGCAGAGGTGAAAACCTCCCAGAGCTCACGCAATCAGAGCGGAGCTCGGACATTGCCGACTTCCCCCTCAACTATTTCCAAATAAAACACTTTTGTTGCTCGGCTGCTCCTGCCAAATGAGCTAACAATAAAAGAAGGAACTTGCAAAGCTTCTATCCACAGGAAAAAAAAAATTATATATATAAAAAAATTAAAAATAAAAAAGGAAAGAGAAGTTAAGGATCTTTAGGAACAAAATAAAACCAAAAGGAGAAAAAAAACACCCCAAGAAACTAGAGGCCAGATCCTCTGGCTGGAGTAAATCAGCACCGGCCCGGCTCTGTTGCTTTACCCCAGGCAAATTGTGGGCCTGGTGCTACTCTGCATTTCTCAGGGGTAGGGGGTGGTCTCCACTGGAAGATTGCGACACTGCAGGATACTTTTCCATATTAAAAAGGCGCTTTTTAGCGTTTTGTCTATTGCCAGGTTTTGGGTTTATTGAGGACTCATTTGGCAGAGCCATCCTGGAAGAACAATACAGATGTTTTATGGAGAAATAAACTGGGACTTGGGCTGGATTCTTTCAGTGCTGGATTCCACCTAATTTGGATGAAGGAACGGCTCTTTTAATGAAGGGTGCAATCAAAACCTGTACGAAAAGCCAATACGCCCTGAGCAAAGGGAGCAGTAGATATACTGCCCTCCTCCACTTCAGCAGCCCAGTTAGTTCTGGTCTCTTTAGCACAGCAAAAAGCCTCCCTTCTCACATACCTCTTCAGCTGGGGAATCAGAGCTCCTCAGCTTCATCGCAGTCTCCCTCCTCTGTCTCCTCAGCCAAGTCTCTTGGAAGGAAGTGGTGGCCTCTCAGCAATGAAGAGTCTTTACTGATTCGATCTGCCATGTCTTGATAAGCAGCTGCTCCTGGGGAGACAATAGGTCTTTGTGAGCTCTCCCTCAGGAGGGACCCACAGTCATCTGTGCTATTAGCAGCATTTTCTAAATGGCTGCTCCTGGAGAACCTGGAGATGATGTAAGACCTTCACTCATGACAGACTCTATGGGAAGGGTTGTAAAGCTTTGACTCTCCACTCACCGACAGCTATGGCTGGGCAGGTTCCCAGCAAAAAAGGCAACACCAGGTGACTGAAAAATCCATTTGTTTTGTTTATTGTCAGCTACTTCTTTTCACCCAATCCTCCTGCCATGAGCTGGTGGGCTTAGTGAAAACACCTGACGTGATTCGCTAACTAATCCCCTTTGTTTGGTCTGCATTTCGTTTGCATTGGAAAGAACACAGTGTGAGTAGCCACTGCACCATGGTAGTGGTCATCTACAGGAGAAGGTGTTTGCCCACCTCCACAGCAGCACTAAGTGCTCACCGTACTTTAGGTCAGATCAAGCCAGAGGAAATCTGTAGACTGAAAAGCCTCTTTTCTATTTCCTTTGGCTTCTTCCTTACCTCACATGACACAATTTCTGCTCTTTGCATCAACCACCCCTTCAGACCTGTTTGTGGAGCTCAACATGTTGGCTAGCGAAGCAGAGGAAGAGAGACCTGAGTGTTAAACTGACGTGCTGTCCCTAGGGTTATTAAAAGTGACCACATGAGCTAAGTCTATATTAGAGAAACGTCCACAGTAGGAGTTGCCCAAAAGTGAAACATTGGAACAGAATTTACACAAGTTCCTCATCGTGGTATTGCAGGAAGATCATAGAATCATAGATCTGTCTAAGTTGGAAGGGACCTTTCAGATCATTGAGCCCAACCATCAACGTAACGCTGACTAAAACCACCACTAAACCATCTCCCCAAGCACTACATCTACCCATCTTTTAAATCCCTCCAGGGATGGGGACTCAACCATTACTCTGGTACTGCAAGGTACCAGAAAATAACGAATACAGCCAAAGCAGCTCCGAGTGGTTGATGGTTTGCAAGTCAAGGGGTTGGGTGGGGGAAAGAAGAGGATTTGGGGGAATTGCTTTCAGCCAGCATCAGCAAGATGGATGGGCCTTGCTCTGATCCAGCTGTGCCCTTAAGCACATGCTTAACTTTAACCCTAAAAGAGTGGCTGAAAGCAATGGAGTGATGGGTACCCTCGGGTCTCACAGATATTCAAGAGACAAGCTTGTGTGGAGCTTCATAAGACCCAAGCAGTGAAATGAACCCACCTTCCCAGCTGGAGGCTTCTGTTCCCAGCACCTGCTCAGGTGACCTGTGTGGGGTCAGCACATCGGGCTGGGACAGAAAACTCCTATTCTGAAACCACCTCTAACTTCTTCCAATTTATTTTCCTCTCTTTTGGCCGATTTTTAAAAGTACCTGTGAAATTTAGCCTCCATGGGAGTGGCTGGAGTCACTTGTGTGAGCTCTTCCGGAGCCCAGATTTCACTGACATCCCTCTCCATTTCTCTTTCAGGTTGTTTTTTTTTTAACAGTCCATGGGGGGGTTTTGGACCTGTCTTGGGCAATTCGGTTTGGAGGATAAACAGGTTTGATTAAGGGGGAGCTTCTCAGCTCTGGAGTAGAAATGGCTACGTTTAAGGCAAGTATGGAAGGCCCCTTTGAGCCCCGTGGAAGCTGGCTCACAGGTTACAACAAGAGGTGCAACAAAGATAAGGACCTGGTTTTGCCTAGCAGTTGAAAACAAAAATACTGATATTTATCTGCTATGCTACTCCAGACCTAAATACCTAATTTTAGCCACCGCTGACATGACTAACAGCTCTCCTCCCTGATCATTGCTGAGTTAATACATTTAATTTCCTATTTATCTGATGAAGGCAGCAATAGCCAGATAAATGCTGTGCAATATGCCATTTTTGGCCAGGCCTCCCTTTGTGGTCCCTTGTTTTGCCTTTGCATTAACCTGGGAGTATTAATCAGGTCATGGAGACACCCAGGAACATAAACCAACTCCAACGCCCATAAGATACAAACCAGGCTAAGAATCAACACACAGAAACCACAGGATGGAGCGCAGTGTCCATTAACCGAACCAGATTAATCACATACACACACAAAGGCAGTCCAAACATAAAACATCTGATTCCCACCAACCTCTAACTTATATAAACCAGATTAAGTGCTAAAGCACCCCGGGACGTGACCAGCTTACGGCCCCTACCCCAAGTATGATGTTAGGCCCCTGAAGGCAATGTCCTGTCCAGGTGAGGAAATCACTAGCCATGAAAAGACTTCTGGCAGGACCAGCGGTCTACCTCACACTGATTTAGCTGGCATTCAAGGCTCAGCACTCCCCAGAAGACAATCCCCAATGTCCATATCCTCTAAGCCCAGGTGTTACAATCCTTTCCAAGGTGTTATTTGTCCTCATCTCCTTCTGGAAGGCTGTTTCAGAGCCTCCCTGCTCTGCACAGTCACAAACTTTCCTCTTATTTGAGCCTAGTGTACTCAGGCCAACATACCTTAGCTGTTTACCATCCTGATGGACAGATGAATGGCCATCACCCTTCTTCCCAGCTTTCATTAAAAGAAAAAGGTTAAAACCTTAGCATTTTCAGTCTTCTCTCAAAGGACAAACTCTTCATCCTCCCAGCTTCTTCACCATCCTTTTCTGCATGCAGCCCAGGACAAACTCACATTTCAAGAAGACAGGGACCGGGATTGTCCATAGGATGCCACATGAGGCTTCACCAGAACCTGGGAACAGGTTTCTACCTTCTCCAGGAAGAAACACCTCCCTGGTTATACCTGAAGTTGTGCATGCCTTTCTCAGAGCCCATCCTGTGACTGAGCCATCCACACGTGTTCCTTCTCCTCCAGCTGAGGAGTCTCCAGTTTACAGTGGAAACTCTTCTAACTCCCTAAACTCATGACTTTGCATTTTGCACTACTGGATTTCATCTCATTTCTATTACTCCAGCCCTCAAGGTCATCCAGTTCTTTCCATATGGCAGGCCTCCCAAGCTTGTGTCATCAGCAGGCTTCAGCCACATGCTATGTTTTGTGCCAAGGTCATTCATGAAAATATTAAACGAGATCCGTCCCCAAGACAAATCCTTGAAGAACTCCTCTCATCTACCCAGCCAGATACTTTCCCTTTTAATGCTACTCCTTGTTGTCACTCACTCAGTTCTTCAAGTGTCTTAACAGCACTCGTTCTAACCTCCAATTTATGTGACAAACATGCAAATGGAACAATATCAAAGGATTTACTGATGTCCAGGTAGGTAAGATCCGTTGCACTCCTCTTACCAGAAAGTCCAGCTATAGTATCTAATATAAACATTAGATAGTCCAAGGTTTGGCACAGCTTCTCCCTGCACTCACATGAATGATTCAGGATGCCACCTTGCTCTTTCTGACTGTGACTTGACATCCACTTTCCTCAGGAACCACAGGTCTGCTGGTTTCAATGGAGACTCTCCCACTTAAGGACCCTCTTGCCAGCTGGCCCATGGCTCTGGAGCTCATTTCCCATAGAAGCAGAATGACCCCCAATGGAAAATAAAACCCAAATAAGGCCTTGCTCTTGCAGCAAAAGACTGTTTGAACTCTCCCAGACCAACGTTCCCGAGTAAAGCAGCTCCCAATGACAACTGTCACCTGAAAGGTAGGATGAGATTATGATGATAAGATACGATGGGAAAGGTTCATGGTGCTGGTAGGCAAGATCTTACACCCACCCAACCTATTGTGTAGTTCCCAGGAATCATTATGCCATAGTGCATTAAAATTAACACGGCTAAATTAACGTTGTTAAAGCATGGAGCAAGGACTGCTAATGAAAGAGGTGCTGGAGGAGTTACTGGACTTCTGCCTGACGCAGTAACGCTGTCACACACAGAGCCCCGTGGGTTGATGCTTATGCATATAGGTGCCTTTACATCCTAGCATTTTCCTATTGATAAAATCCACCCAGTGCAGTACAACTTCCTGCCTGGTTTTGTCTCATCCTAAGAATCCCAAGGGAATAATGGGCTTGTTATTTGCCTTTGAGGACACCGGGAAATAAGCAGCTTGCCATCGGTGGGGGGGGGGTTCGTTGGCACCCACTGCAATGAGCCCACTTCCCCACGCAGGGAGGCGACTGCAACGGGCACTGAGGGCCAACAACACCCTAATCCTAAATTAGGAGTAAGACAAACCCGAGTGATGCAGCTGGAAGCCCCGCCGCGCTCGCCAGCTCCGTGCTTGCTTCCCTGTTTTGTTTTTCAGCCGGCTCCCCACCGTGCCCACAAGGGCGAGCACAGCCTGGAGGGTTGCCCCAGCTGAAAGGCATCTGAGGTGATCCCCGCTGACCTTTCTCTCTGATAGCACCCCGCCTGCCTTTTAACGCAGGCCTGAGCCGAGTCAGAGGTGAAACAGATAAATGACTGAAGACCCAAATGTTTTCTCAACAGGCGAGTTCCCACATGCTCAATTTTCTTTCCCTCCATGA
>VZTM01007559.1:31237-61856 GCA_013400555.1 Jacana jacana
AATTGCAAGTGATTAGCTAATGAACATCTGGTTTGCTTTATTTGTGCTTCCTTGCAGCCAGGGGTTGCATTTACTAATTTTTATTTCCTACTAAAAACAACAACAAAAAAATAAAAGGGGGGGGCTTTTGGGGGGGCCTTTTTTTTCCAAAGCCTGTAGAGAATGAAGGCTCCTCACAAGTGTGGCCATTCTTTTCCAGCACTGTGATTACCTGGCCCACATGCCGCGTCCTGTGTGGTTACCTTCTGTCCTGGACTTTTCATGTGGTTTGACATGTCTTTAATTTAGACAATCAGACCACGTCTAACCTGAAACAAAAACACTCTTTGGAGATCCTGAGCCCTTTTTTTTTTTCTTTTTTGTTGTTCTTTTTTTTTCTCTTCTTTTTGGAATTCTACAGATGTCAACCCAGCGGGATGCGATGTCAAACTGTTAATTATGTGTGTAAACAGGGCCAATGGTAATTACATCCTAAACACAAATATTATCTGATGTAAATATAGACTGATTGTGCTTTTGCACTGCTGACTGCTAAAAATAGCTGATTTTAAGGCCCAGCTCAGCACTGCCTGTGCCTGCAGATTTGGGCAAGGCCATTGATGCACGTTGACTTGTCCATGCTCACTTCAGCTCCTGAATTCGTCTCTCTCAACTTATTTACTTCCAGGGGCTTTCGCACCCGCTGAACGTTTGACCTTGCAGAGAAACAATCAGCGAAGCTGTTGATGAAGAAGCAGCTCATTAGGGGAAAAGGGTGATTTGGGGATCTGCTCTCCCTTTCGCCTCACGGAAATCCAGCTTCCCAAGTGGGCCGAAGCGCTGGCCTGAACTGGAGCGTTTCCAGCAGATTCCCAAACTATTTTATCACTTTGGGGGAATGGCAGCCTTTCTTTGCATGGTCAATTAATTTCAGAGGCAACTGTGGCTCCTTCATTGTTTACCATTGCCCAGCACTGAACTAAATTAAGGAAATAAATTGCTAGCCATAAAGCCTTTAAAAACACGTTTTAGTTTCTTCCTCCCACTCCCACAGATTTACCTTCCACTTACTTCGCCCATGAGTCCCTCACTCGCTCCCCTTCGTCTTCCCCCACAGTCACAAAGGGCCCCAACCCGCCTCGGTGGCACATTTTATATTCAACAGAGTAAACTCCAAAGTTCTTGAAATGGCCATTTAGGGCAAATCTCGGAGCCAGATCCAGAGCAAAGCTGCAGCAGGGGAAATCTGGAGGGACGCTCGCGGGACGCGTGTAACCGATATCATTCCCTGCCCCGTTTTATCACTCCCATCTCTCTTTATCGTCAGCCCGTCCAACCAACTTGTTCTCTGGAGAAGGCTCATAAACCCACAGGTAATTGCAGGATGGCCACACAGACAGTAAAAAGGAAAAGCCTGCAGATGGGTAGTTCAAAGAGAGATTTCTCGAAAAACAAAACCAACCCAAAAAACCCAAACCAAACACACTGAGCCGCTGGAAAGAGCCAAGCTGTGTCTCATTTGCGGACGTACTCAGCATCTATAAGTTCATTTAAAATCAGCAATAGCTGCAATAAGCAACGCCTCTCGAAATCAGACATTCACCCACCACTGTGGCTTTTGAAAGACGTGATTTACTTCAGAACCCAAGAATAAATAACAGGGCTTTTAGGCAGCCTAATAAATGTATGGTCCAGATACTTTTCCAGTAGCATATTTATTGTCCAAGGCCTCCAGTCATCAGCACACTTAATTTTAAGCACATGCTTAAGTGCTTTACTGAACAAAGCTGAAACGTGGACCTACCAGGCAGCTCAAGAAAAGTACTTTCACATTAGTCATCCTTCATGAGCAATGATAACGACTGAGCTTTTTTACCCTAAAGCTTAGGACGGGCTTTTCTCCTCGGAGCTGTAATCTAGCAGAGGAAGCAATGACAATGAGAGCAAGGATGACTTTCCTGACCTCTTAGGCTGTCCCATGAGGCCACTGGACGATCCAGCTCAGAACCCTGGAGAGGCTTCATCCAGCATCTACTGATTTAGAGAAAGGTAAAGGAGGCAGGATTAAACAAAGCTACAACCACCACACTGTTATGCCAAATAATTTTATGCATCAGACAGTGTCAAGACACAACTGACAAGATTAGAGGCTCACCAAAGTCTGAATATTGCATAGCATCAGTCAGCCCAGTTATTTAGTTTTAGAGACAAGGAAAATATCCACACAATGTAAAATCCTCCTTGTTGTCCCTTGGAACACCTTCCTGAGTGAATGCACTGGGTTAATATTCTGCTCCAAGGCCTGCGTGTGGAAAAGGGACTGTTGGTACCACCGAAATCACAGAGTGGAAGGGGTTGGAAGGGACCTCTGGAGATCATCTAGTCCAACCCCCTGCCATGGGCAGGGACACAGAACCACAGAATGCTCTGGGGGTTGGAAGGGACCTCTGGAGATCATCTAGTCCAACCCTCTGCCAGAGCAGGTCCATCCAGAGCAGTTGGCACAGGATAATCTCCAGGCAGGTTTGGAATGTCTTCAGGTCTTTAAAAGAAAAAAAAGTAATGATCATACATTGTTCTATCAGGTGTGTCATATCAAGTGAAACCTACATTGGTCAGAAGACTGCAGGGTTTATTTTGATGTAAAAGATGGTGGCAGAGACATAACCTATTGACAGCAGATAGTGATTTGCTGCAAGACTCAGCAATAGTGAGCAGTCAGAGCTCCTCAAACAGGACACGAGGCAGGTAGGACTACGCATCTGCTGAGGACAAGGGTTTGCATGATGGTGGGTGTCTAATGGCAGGAGCAGTCCCACAGACTGGTCACTTACTGGGGCCACTTATGCAAGAAATCTGTTGGCCTGACACACCTGGAGATGCCCAGGTTGACCCTCAGAGTCTGTAAGCCACCTGAGGTGTGCCCATAAGGACAAGAGGAGCTGGGTGAGCTCTGGGTCTCACAGAGCCTGGGTCCCTTTAGATTTATGCTTTGTGGATGACTTTGTCTAACCAAATTGTGCTTGCAATGGGAGCTTCCCCTGTACAAGACACCAGAGAATCCCCGTGGGACAGCGAGGAAAGGAAATCATTGTCCACTTTGCATCATACTAAACACTAGAGAATCCACAGAAAATTAGGTCTTTAGTTGAAGGGTAGTTTCTCTGGTACATCACACTGAGAGCTGACCTTTTCCTGCTTTTCCATCTTCTGATGTCTAATAAGGGTTGAGCTTAACTTCCCCTCTGTCAGGAAGAGTAATTAGGTCTCTCTCCAACACCTAGCCATATATTTGCATAAATCTCGTTAAAAGTGAGGGGCTTTTTTTGAGACTCTCTCAGATTTGGGTGAAATTGGGCTACAGGTAGAGAGTGACAGAGGGAAAAAAACAGGAATAGGGACCCACACAGCCAGTCACACGGAGTGTGACTGCATAAATCCTTCTTTCCCCTTGGGAAATCAAGCTAAAAGCAGTGACCGAAATTGCCGGTGTAACTCCTGTCACATTGCAGACCCTGGCTCATTTAACACGAGGCTCTGTGACATACCCGACATGTGGCAGTGCTGGGAGGACTTGGCTGTGACAAAGGCTCCAGTCAGGGGAGAAAACACCCAGAAAACGGTTCTTATCTTCACAAGTTTTTAGTCTAAATAAACTAGACGGAAAGTTGAGGAAGTTTTCGTTTCACAACAGGTAAAGGTTCAGGTCCACAAGGATGTTCAGACACTTAATTCATAATTTATTTTGAGAGGAATCGAGCTGCAAAGTATTTGTTGCAGATTTGGGCTGAAGTAACTTGAAGTTCTGGATGTCTGGTAACTTTTAGAGAGCCCACAGGAGCAGTCTGCGAGTCCCAAAAGAGCCACCAGTTCTAAAGCCCTCTTTTCTCTCATCCAGAGCCCATTTACAGCTGCCTCTGGTCTGCCTGGGGTTTGAAGGCTGCTCAACGTGCCAGGCAGGCACTGGGATCAAACATTTCTGTCTGAAGTGATTTTTGAGCCTTGCTCCCATGGGAAATAAATCCCCCCGGACCAGCCATGGGTGTAACGATGGGATCACAGAATCACAGAATCATTTTGGTTGGAAGAGACCCTGGGGATCATGGAGTCCAACCATCATCCCCACTCTACAAAGTTCTTCCCTACACCAGATCCCTCAACACCACATCTCATCCACTCTGAAACACAGTCAGGGATGGGGACTCCACCCTCTCCCTGGGCAGCCCAGTCCAAGCTCTGACCACCCTTGCTGGGAAGATATTTTTTCCTAATGTCAAGTCTAACCCTACCCTGCTGCAGCTTGATGGGGAAGCCAGGTCTTTCCAGTCTAACTGGGAGCTCCAAAGCAAGAGGCTCACACGCTGTCCTGCTCCTCCTCTTCTCAGCCAAGGGGTTTGTAGCTCCAGCCTCCCAGTCCCCTGCCACAAGAGGCAAGGAGCAAGTTGGTAGTTTTAGTAGCCATTTTAGATGCCATCCATCAATGCCTGCATCCAGTTTCAATCCGTGCAGAACGAGGACAGCCCAAATGGAGGTATGTGCTCAGGTCTAGTAGATGGACTAAATAAATGCAGAGGAGGAGGAAGAACTATTATGAAAGGCAACAGGAGACCTAGATTTTCATTTGTTGTATAGTTGAAACTTCTCTCCCTCCTCCCTAGAGGACCAGGACTCACTGTACGGGTGCTGTAAAACACACTACTAAAACCCAGCTATTTCCCTCCAAAACTCACATCCTCAGTAGTTTTTCTTTGCTAAAGAAAACCACAGTCCATAGAAGCTTCTCTTTTCCTCAGCTGCACTGAGGAAACCCTGAGTTTGTCCTGATTTCCCAGGTCACTCTCCCTTGTTGCCCACACGAAGGGCGTGGAGAAGGGGCTGAGACTCACCCAGCTCTACAGCCATCACTTCCCAGCCCCGAGGAGGTGAGTGCTCTCCTTGGGGAGTCAACGAAACCCCGAGGGCACAGAGATTGCCAAGGAAAAGTAAGTCAAAACCTTCCCACCCTACCCCGTGCCTCAGCTGCCGGGCGGCAGGGCCGAGGAGCCGTCCCAGACCTCCCCACCCCCCATTAATGCCTGTGAAACTTAAAGATTTGCAGAGTTTACTTGCAAAGCCTTTTAGAAGCAGGGAGGAGTAAACACCAGTGAAAAGTTAAACAAAGGAAATACATTTATGCTTGTACTGTTTTCAAGTTTATGCAAACAATCCATTTCTGAAGCTGTCACTGACACTCCTGGCACGTTCTCATTCCCCAGCTCAGGGTCACGTTGGAAACTGAAATCACAAGCATTTCTGAGATGCTTTGGGCAAAATACCTCTCTCATCTCCACTAGCCAAAAATCAGCCACTCCACTGCAACCACTGAGCCACGGCAGCGTCTTTGCACAAAGATTGATCCTGAAAGGAGAAGGAGAAGAGTCTGAACTTCCCCAGCCAAAGCAGCCATGGAAGAAGTTGGTATAGAGTTAGCCAAATGAATTATGAAGATCAGCTGAAGAAATAACAGCAGGAAATCATCAAGCAGAGCAGGAATTAGAAAATATTACTTTCTGGCTGGTCAGGCAGTAAGCAGATCTGCCCTAAACGTAACATTTTGCTCGTTACTTGACCCAGGGGAAGGAGACAGGGACAGCCTGCTCTCCACCAGAGCAGCTCACCAAGGTCCATGGAGGAAGGGAAGGGAAGGTAGACCCAAGCACTACTTCGAGAGTCAGAGCAGTGTGTTCCTTTCTCTGGGAGCTGCTCAGGGGAATTTTCTTACATTAATTCACCTCTAGATGGTGGAATCTGCAAATTGCACAGCATCCACTACTGGGGGGTATGGTGGGATGGGGTTCCCATTTGGAGACACAGGGTCATAGAATCATAGAACCATGGAAAGATTTGGGTTGGAAGGGACCTTAAAGATCATAGAGTCCCACCCTGATGCCCTGGGCAGGGACACCTCCCACCAGACCAGGTTGCTCCAAGCCCCATCCAACCTGGCCTTGAACCCCTGCAGGGATGGGGCAGCCACAGCTTCTCTGGGTAACCTGGGCCAGGGTCTCACCACCCTCACAATCAACAATTTCCTCTTAATATCTCATCTCATCTCCCCTCTTTCAGTTTAAAACCATTCCCCCTCATCCTATCGCTCCCCTTCCTGATCCAGAGTCCCTCCCCATCTCTCCTGGAGCCCCTTTAGGGACTGGAAGGGGCTCTAAGGTCTCCCTGGAGCCTTCTCTTCTCCAGGCTGAAATCCCCCCAACTCTCTCAGCCTGTCCTCACAGCAGAGGGGCTCCAGCCCTTGGAGCATCACCGTGGCCTCCTCTGGACCCAATGCAACAGGCCCATGTCTTTTTGATGTTGGGATCTTCCCCCCAGTAACCCTGAGTGCTGCAGGGGAGCTTTGCTTCTGCTCTTAACGTCAGGATGGGTGGGGAGGAGATCCAAGGGAGCAGGCAGGGTCTGATTCCCCCACACAGCCTTGCAGAGAGAAGGGGGAGCAGTTCCTCTGCCAGCTTTCACAGCAAAACAAAAAAGGGTCACTTTCTGCTTCCAGGGTTGGTTAGAAGACTCCAGCCTGCTGAGGTCAGCAAAGCCACAGTTTCCCAAATGATGTCTCCAAAAACAGTGGCAGGGGCTTGTTTCAAAGCGAACACCCTGACATCGCTGATGGGCAGCACCAGCTCCGCTTCAGCTGGAAGAGAGCACAGGCACCTCCTCACCCTTTTTTTACCTCCCCTCCATTCAGCTGCACGAGACGGCGCGTTTAACAGCTGATCCCTCTGGAGGAAAGCCTGCAAAGTTAATTTCTGGCTTTGGGATGGTCACTGGTAATTGTAGGTAATTTCAAAATATAACTGCAATCGAGCTGGAAAAGCTCTGTTTGCAGTGTTTAGGCTCATCACCCTAATTTAAGACCTAGGATGCTGGATACGCTGCTCTTCAATACACACCCATTTTTCATCTTCCTGATTTTACCACTAGTGATTATAAAACCAGCCCCAGCAAACCACAGTCTGCAATGCAAGACAAATGTTTGAAAAGTCTCATCTAAAGTTTCAAGCCAAGCCGCTCGAAGGTGAACGACGGAGGATGTTAGTGATTCTCAAGTAGACAAGGAGAGCCACAGAGAGCTTCCAACCCAGAAATGCAAGAGCCCCTCCAACCAAACCTTGTTTGGGATAACGCTCCTCTTCAAAGCAATGGAACTGTTGCATGTGGCAAATAAGTCCACGTGGTCGTTTTAATACGGGAATAATCACCCATGGCATGTTTGCTAGTGGAAAAAGCAAAGGTCTCCTGTTACTTACACACAATAAAACCTGCATTGTTTACCATGAAGGAGTTATATGAGACTGGTAATAAATAAGTGTTGTAACAAACCTGGGTGCCCAAGCTTAAAAACTGTTCTCAATACCTGCAGTTTTGGTAGCACCTAGAGGCCCTGGGTAAGATCTGCGATGCTGAGCTTTCTGCAGAGTCAGAAATTGCCCCCGTTGTTAAAACTGCTGGTACAAGCAGAGTGAAAAGATTCAAAGCCCCGAACGGGGCGATTTGAAAGACGGCAGTATTTTCCAGAAAGCACATCAGAGAGGGAGACACTGCAGGTGGCCCTCCTGCTGCCTCCAGGATGTGCCCCAGGTGGGTGAAAAGCGGGCAGGGGAGAGAGGAAACCCAAAAGTTACGCTTTCGACCCCGGAGAGCTGTTCCCAAAGAGACTGTGAGAGGAATAGCTACTCGTCTGCGCGACCGCTCCCAGCCTGGGGACTCCACCACGACCACTTTAAAAGCCGGGCAACACCCTTGGAAGTTCAAATCCACAGCTGCCTGCTGGCTTGTGTAGGCTCAAAACATCTTGATTTTTAAAAGAAAATGCATCAGGCTTTCTACAGTTGATAAAAATGCTTTTAGCTTTTAGGCTCTTTAGTGGCTGCAGTCACATCTGCCAGATCGGTGCCTGTATCAGAGTATCTCTAGCTCCGGGTCTCTATCCAGAGCTGATCCCTGTGAACATGTGCCTGCTTGAAAAACAAAACAAAACAAAACAAAAACAAACCCAAAAATCCCCAGAAAAAACAAATCCAAACCCTTAGCTTGCTGTATTCTCGACTCGAGAAACCAAGATAGTTAAAGGATCTATTTAAAGCTGGAACTACTCAGGAAATGATTTGTTTTCCTATGAAAAATCTAGAGGAAAATGAAAAAAAAAAAAAATTCCTTTTCCTCAACCTTTTCCTACTTTGTGTTTTGAAAGGAAAAAGTGCCCTTTCTTAAACTGTTTCTGGTGGGGTTTGGCAGCCATTAAACCTTTTGAAAACTGGTGCAACAGAAAATTATCCAGCCAGCTCTACTGAGAGCATCAACTCTGTGAAGTTTTGAGTCCTTGCGTAGTTAAATGCAACCCACAAAGGTAAGCCTCTTGGCAGAACCAGTTCTGAAATGCTGAGCTTAAAGAAAACCCCAAAACCCTGCCCATAATGTGTCTGAAGTGAACTTAAAACCCTTGCTTTGGAAATGAAATGGATTTATTTTAACTGCTCGGTAAGTTGCTCTATATAGAGGAGGATGCAGCTGTGGGAGTGGGCTGCCCAGGAAGGTGGTGGAGTCCCCATCCCTGACTGTGTTTCAGAGTCATTGAGATGTGGTTTTGAGGGATCTGGTGTAGGGGAGAACTTTGTAGAGTGGGGCTGATGGTTGGACTCGATGATCCCCAGGGTCTCTTCCAACTAAAATGATTCTAGGATTCTGTGACTGGCAGAGGCTATGCAGGATTTGCAGCCACACAGCACTTTACCCAGGATGGACATGGCTCCAGGCAGCACTGGCAGCTCCTTCATTCACCCCAAGAAATTCAAGCCCGTTTTACTATTTATTTCTCTTTCTGCACTTGAAAATAAGGAGTTTAGGACCATTTAAGACCATCACTTTAGGCTCTATCAAAGACCCGGTTACTCCTCGTTGGGTGGAAGGGTTTACTAAAGACTTGAAGTGAAAACAAACAAAGAAAACAAAGATGAAAAATCAAATAAATGAGTTTGATTGCAATCTTGCAAGTCAGAAAGGCTCCTCTAGACTAATGCAGGAGAATGCCCAAATGCTTGCTCCAAAACAATGCCCCGATTTCACAGGCATCAAAGACATCCCAGTGAGCTCTGCCCTTCCCCAACCACTTGGCTTGAGGTGTTAGACCCACACCCCCACCCAACCAATGTGGAAGAAGCTAAAGCTGAATGATTTCCACTCAGGAGTAACGGTGGTGGCCACCAGGACTCAAGACTCATCAGCAGGAAGTCCCTCGCTGCTTCTCTGTCTCTGAACTCCAGTTCCTGCTCTACCATGAAAGAGGACTGGAGTCTCCAGCTCCTGATGACTATCTCCACTCTGTTCTTTTGGACCTGCAACATTTTTGCTGGGCTATCAGTGACTATAACATCATATAAGGCTTTACTGAGGAGGCAAAATAACAGGGAGGCCTCGGAAACATGATAATCAAAGGCAGCTGCATGCAAGACATTACACTTGAGCTCTAAGAATAACCATTAATTGCTTGCATGGGACAAAAAAAAATTAGCTCCCATGAAAACTGACTATCAGTTGAAGCCTAATGAGAGGCTGGTTAAACACAGCAGAGGAATAAGAGCAAGGGAGAAAAAATCAGGACCCTCATTCTGAGTGTCTGGAGTAACCAAAGCTGGTGATGAAACTGAGACAATGAAGTCTGATCCGAAGGGGCTCGACTGGTTTTGTTTGTTAGTTCAATTCATGGGTCACCTTCATGTTATTTAAGGGTGTCTGGAAAAGCCTGCAGTGTTATTCAAGTTGAAAGGGCACAAGGACCACAGAGGTAAATCAGAGTCTTCCTCTGGGAGGACTCTGGAACAGCTTAGCAAGAAAAAATAGAGAAAAGGTTTTTTTCCTGCCAATATTACCCCAGAAACATCCCTCTGAGAACACAGACAGCAGCGCTCTGAGCAGACTGCCTTCAGCTCAATGATTTGGTTTCCCCCTTTATAGCATATGCTGTTCTCCCTTCCAGGCTGAAGGCACTTCTCCAGTACCTGTGTTCCAAAGACAATCCCAATCCGTCCATGGGGGGTTAAGACAGAGGAGAAACAGCTAGAGCTAACCCACCACCTTGGTTCACATCCATGCCCAGGCTGGCATTGTGTTTAGCCTGCAGTGATAAACCTGATGGCAAAATTGTCAAGACAAATTTGAGGCTCCCTGCCCACCAAGCGCTTCTCACAGAATCACAGAACAATCTGGGGTTGGAAGGGACCTCTGGAGATCATCTACACCAACCCCCTGCCAAAGCATGTCCTCCTAGGGCAAGTTGCACAGGAACTTTTCCAGGCAGGGTCTGAATGTCTCCAGAGACAGAGACTCTACCATCTCTCTGGGCAGCCTCTACAACCCCCACAGCCAAGAAGTTTGTCCTCATGTTTAGATGGAACTTCTTATGGTCAAGCTCATTTCTTCTTGTTCTGTCACTGGGCACCACTGAAAAAAGCCTGGCCCCATCCTCCTGACCCCCACCCTTTCAGTATTTCTAGGTGTTGATCAGATCCCCCCTCAGTCTTGTCTTCTCCAGACTGAAAAGACTCAATGATACCATGATATAGTTTTCTCTCTGTGTGTGGGTCTGTTGGCCTGGGAGAAACATGGCAGAGGACAATCCAATACAACACATCATTTGAGTGAGGTGTTATTCTTCCTTGACAGAGAAGTATGAAACCAGCCAAGGAACTTGTTTTTCTCAGGAAACCTTCCCATTTCCCTTCTGCTATTTGGTCTGTGAAAGAGAGAAGGGGGAATGGATGGGTTATCCCCAAGGAGCACCAGCCAAGTCCCCAGACTTAGTTTTTCCGATGTTTTGCATTGCACTGTGCAAGTTGGAATACCAGAGCAACCACCTTTCTTGGTAGCTCTTCTTCTACTCCTGGAACTTGGCCACGAGACACCCAGTGATGCTAGAGATGCTCTCACCTTCCACAGGCTAAGGGGCAACGCAAAATACTTGGAAAAAAAGTGCTGCAAATATTTCTGGTGATGAAAATCCTTTGCAAATGCATGTGAACAACAGCATTGTTTGCTATTACCAACCTTAGTCCTGCTGATACTTTTGAGCTAAGAACTGGTTCCTACCCATATTTCACCTCTGTTGTTCTGCAGCACAAACCTCCATCCTTTTGCCTACCTGCTCCAATGAGGAAACTGATTTCTGGCATTTAACAATTAATCCATTGTATTTAGGGTCCTCTATTCATCTTGAATCACTCAGGGAAAAAAAAAAATATATGTAGCCTTAATCTCACTAACTTGCACTCAGATTTCGCAGTTTGTGTGTTGTATAAATACACTTGAAGTATAGATTTGATTTTAGCTGATTTTTTGGTCAGAGCCTGGACTGGGCTGCCCAGTGAGGGGGTGGAGTCCCCATCCCTGACTGTGTTTCAGGGTCAATGAGATGTGGTGTTGAGGGATCTGGTGTAGGGGAGAACTTTATAGAGTGGGGCTGATGGTTGGACTCCATGATCCCCAGGGTCTCTTCCAACCTGAGTGATTCTATGCTTCTATGATCCCTGTATCTGTTAATGCAGCTGTTTGTCTCTGCTGCTGCCTTTCAGCTACCTGGGGTAGCTGCTGCTCCCGATTCAGTGATTGAAACCATATAAATAGAAGGCTGTTTCCAAAACTCCTACAGTTTGATTCTTCCTCTGAAGTTGCACTAGTACCGGGATTGGCGAGCATTGCGTTTCTGGGCACAGTCTTCTAAGAATTTATCCATTTCAAAGACAAGCAGGAGGACACAACTCCTGCTTAATCAAATTAAAGACCTTCCTTTGAAGAAAAAGCTTTCTGTCCTGAGGAGCCATATTTAAAATGACATTTGGAAAAAAAATAACCAACCAACCAAACAAAACCACCCCAAACATCCAAAGAATTTCCATTCAGGCTTCAAAACAGAGCCCAGCCATTTAAGAAAACCAGGTATGTCCTTCCAGCCCCCTTGTGCTTATGTCCCATGATAAGGTCTTTCATTACAGCACCATTTCACAGAATATCAGGGATTGGAAAGGACCTTGAAAGATTATCCAGTCCAATCCCCCAATTCAGACCATTTTTACTTACCATATTCACCCACAGTGAGCAGTGATGGATGAATGAATGAATGAATGAGGGGCTATTCAATACTTGGTCACCCCTCACTACGCACTACATCTCTCTGTACCTTCTTCTGCAGCCCAAACCCTGCTCCAAAGACAGGATTATTAACTTCTCTCTAGGTTTTTTCTAAAGAGCATTTTGATGTGATATTAATTCATCAATTACTATTCACCCTGCAAAACAGGAAAGGGGTATGCTTCCCCTTTGATAGGCACAGACAGGAGGTCAAAAGTGCCCAATAATTTTCAGAGCCCGATTCGATATGCCCAGGGACAGGATTATTCACGGTACTTAGCATTATATTCTGCTTTATGCATCCAGTATACTGCTCCTGGAGAATAAAGTGGCTGCTGGTGGTCCTTTGCACTTCTGCCCATCAAATCCGTAGGGCTTTAAGTCAAGGACACAGGAGGTGACCAGCACGCACACAGTGACACCACCCCCCGGTTTAGGAATGGCCCCACCAAGGACTACAGAAGCCCTGTTTTCCCAGGCAGCTTTACAACACCTTAATTTTGGGACCATCCAGTCCATTATTCATCCCACAACTCCCAGTCGCCGCACCAGCAGAGAAAGGAATCTCACAGACAATGGGCACATTACTGGGAGAACGGGAATGGTTCATAGAGACACTTCTCCCAGTTACAGAACCAGGTGGTGGTCCAGGGATGAAACAGCCTGTGGAGACACAATTAAAGGTCTCCATCTCACTGGAGATGGACAGGGGGGGGTTGCATCAATTTATGCTGATATTTGGAGAGCTGATACAAGGAAAGTTTTGGGTTGGTCCTTCTGATTTGCAGCAAAACATGCTTGGTTTCCCTGAGGGGATGGGTTCATGTGTAGTTTATGAGACTGTTCAGAGAGGCACAGTCCTGAGACTGTTGAGCAACGGTGTACCTGGGCTCGTGCCAGCACCTCTTGAGGAAAAGCTATGTGTGAA
Source organism: Jacana jacana (assembly GCA_013400555.1). Taxonomy (NCBI): domain Eukaryota; kingdom Metazoa; phylum Chordata; class Aves; order Charadriiformes; family Jacanidae; genus Jacana; species Jacana jacana. The sequence continues at coordinate 44,313 of VZTM01007559.1, forward strand.
ATGATATATTTCTAGCTGAGCCTTAAAAACTTCCAGAGATGAAGATTTCCCTCCTTTCCCCCTCCACTAGCAGCCTGTTGCAGTGCTGCACTCCCCTCCCAGGGAAAAAGTCCAACATGAACCTCCCACACTGCAATCCATGGCCGTTGCCCCTTATTATATCACCTGCCACTGCCAAGAAGAGCTTGATCCCATCATCTTCATAGCTGCCCTTCAAACAGTTGTATTAAATCTCCTCTTACTGTCCTCTTTCTGAGAGAAGCCAGGAATTTCTGTACCTTCTCTGGGGCCCAGATATGCTCTTGGCTCAGAACAGAATACCCTGCTTCTTTCAGGGTTAAGGCCAAGCACCTGTAAAACCCTCCCAGAGCTCCCATCTGAGCCACAAGATGAAGTTTCCCTTCCATGTAGGCAGCTGGGGAGGGTTATTGACCTCTTTGATACGGACTGGGGACACAGCCAGCGTCGGTGTCAACAGAGGAAAATTCACATCAGTGTTTTCTTTGAGAGCAGAAAAGGCAAACAGAGTCTCCAGTAAGTGCACTTCTGTGCTGTGAGGTCCTTCAGGCTCTAGCACACAGGCAGAACGATGGGGGCACACAGGGTGGGTCCCCAAGACCACGGGCAGCCAGAGACACCACCCTGTTAACCACAGAAAAACTAAAAAGGAGCACAAAAGCTGCTTTCTCCGGGTACCCGTTACCTTCTGGGAAACATCACAAGAGGCATCCAAGCAGGGAGGGAGTTTAGACCAGGTAGGAGAAGAGAAAAGGCTGTGGCAGTTGACCTCTGACAGACAGTCTCTAATATACCTGAGACAGAAAACAAACCAGGTGGTGCCACTGCTGGGAAAAGAAAGAGGCACAGCAGGGGAGGGGGGGACTGGGAGTGAAGGAGGGGGAGAGAGGGAAAACACGAGCAGGGGAAAACGGAGAGGGCAGGAGTCGTTAACCCCTGATAGCAAGTATAAAGTATTTTACTCCCCATCTCATTCATTAGACCGCGTCAGCTCCAGGAGGACTACATCCATTCCCGCACATAAATCTCACAAGTTTCTCTTTTAAAAAGGCCAGACACTGTCTTTGCCACGGCAATCCAGCTGTCTGGCCGGCTGCCTGCCCTGCAAACGGGACCACAAAAGCTCAGCTTTCGGAGAGGAGGGCAGCTCTCTCCCAGGGGCTCCCCGAGCCCTCTGCTCGGCACAGCCCAGGGAAGCGGGGTGTCCCCAGGAGACAGGCAGGCAGGAGGTGGTCTCATCCCCATCCTGCCAAGATCTCAGAGTGGCAGAAGCAAAGCACTAATTCACAGGAACTCTGAATTGCTCCAGAGCACCTTTAGGATGACTAATTTCACTGGCTGTCCAGCCTCAGGGCTCCAGTGCGGTCCTCCCAGGCATCTCATCAAAGGAGATTTTTTCTCCCCCTGTCCTCAGCACTGGTGAGGCCCCACCTCAAATATTGCATCCGGTTCTGGGTTCCCTTCACTGTAAGAAAGACATAAAGGTGCTGGAGTGGGTCCAGAGAAGGGCAACGGAGCTGATGAGGGGTCTGGAGAACAAGTCTTATGAGGAGAGGCTGAGGGAGCTGGGAGTGTTCAGCCTGGAGAAAAGGAGGCTGAGGGGAGACCTTCTGGCTCTCTACAACTCCCTGAAAGGAGGGTGTAGACAAGGGGAGTTGGTCTCTTCTCCAAAGGAACAGACAACGGGGCAAGAGCAAATGGCCTCAAGTTGCACCAGGGGAGGTTTAGGATGGATATTAGGAAAAATTTCTACACTGAAAGAGTTACCAAGCCTTGGACCAGGCTGCCCAGGGAAGTGGTGGAGGCACCATCCCTGGAGGTGTTTAAAAGACTTGGTGCTGAGGGACATGGTTTAGTGATGGGTTTTGTCAGTGTTGGGTTGATGGTTGGACTCAATGATCTGAAAGGTCCCTTTCAAGCTAAGCATTCTATGATTCTACAGTGCAGGAAGAGATGGAGCTCTGATTCCCTCCACAGAGCCACATCCTTATCAACCCTAAGGAAGAAATCTCATTTATAATCCACACTTCAATCGGGGTACAATACTAAGAGAAAGGAGTTATGCTGAATAATAACTTGCATCTGCTGCTAATAAAGTTATCTCAGGGCTTCCAGCTTGAGGAGCTCATAATCATGGTCACAGAGGGCCCCCAGCACATCCCATTTCTAAAGTTGTTCATAACAGCAAGCACCCGAGCAGCGTGTTCGGAAACCCAGGGAACAGTTCTGTCCTCAAAGCTAATGATTCCAATAAAAGAACAAGGGCACAAAATTGGGCTATTTTTAACACATCTGTCTATGGTTAAACAACATTGTTTTTCTTTGTGAGAACTTAGTAACATCAGGAAAGTTGGACAGGCTTCCTGGAGCTGAGGTATTACGAGGGCATCTTGTATACCTTGGCATTGTGTGGCTTTCCAGGACATCATTTTAACACCTCACAAATCAGACTTTATGGGCATTCTTCTATCATAAATCCCTTGCAAAGCAAACACAGAAATTACATGTAGCCAGGTAAATGGCACAGAAGATCACCAGCAAACAGAGCGTTTTTTAAACATACGAACCGTAAAGCATTTGTGGGGTTTTATGACGGCAACATTTCTTTTAGGGCCTGATCCAGGGCTCTTTGAAGTCAAACGGAGTCTTTCCATTGACATCAGAGGGTGTGGGATTTGTCTCACGGCAACTTATACCAATGAGAACAATATTTTGCTCTGAAGTCACTACTTTCTGCCAGGGCTGTTTTGAAAACAGCTCGTCACCTGACAATACACCCTGAAGGTACTGACAGCCGGTGTGTTTTCTTTATTTAAAAATGAGACTTGGTAACGGGCTCAGCTGTTTAGGGAAGGTAATATTTTTCTTAAGTACGCCTACTATAAAGTAAATTAGCAAAAATCTTCTTCCAGCTCTAACTAAAACATAAGGGCACAGCTGCCCCGGAGGAGTACAAGGGCTCCCAATGTAAACTCCACTGATATCATCGCCATCAGAAGGTCATAAAATTGATTGATTATAAATACAGTCCTCATTTGTTTACAGCTTGCATTTTTGGGTCCTGGGTAATTAGCACATTAGCCATCTCTCAAAGTGAGCCCTTACAGGTGCCACTCCGAGATAGCCCAAGTGGCAAACGGCCCAAATGGAGCCTAATTTTCCTTAAACAATCGCGGGGTGGGTGCAGGAGCGTGGAGGGGAGACATGTCAGTTAGGTAAGTGTTTAGCTACTTGATCACACCTACCCAGGAGCCAAGGGCGTAAGAGGGCATTAAAACGACCTGTTAATTTCCTTCAACCATAAGGTAGCACCCAAAAAATGAGAGACATGTCAGCAATGTGAGGGAGATATCCTCTTGGTGCAGCCTGCGGGGCTGCCCAGGTCTTTTAAGATTCTTTTCCCTCCACATAAGCCAACAAAGGAAGATAAAGATCACCCTATTTGTGGTAACTGGTACTTAGTTCCTTTTGAGTTACGCTTAAAATAAACTCTCTTTTAGTTCTCTGAAGGTTTCAGGCTTCAGACACACCACTACCGAGCTGTAAGCCAGCCACCTTCCTCTCAGCCCCTCTTGGCTCCAAGTTCACGACTACTCTGTGCGCTCAGGACATTAAACTTTAAAGTCACGTTTTATTTGTACAGCTGGATGCATCAGGTTTATGCTTATTGTCTAATTAGCCAACTAAACCACTTCTGAAAGGGTTTTAATGCTTTACCCCCAGTGAGATCTCTGTAGTGAGTGTGTGTTGAAATGCTAATGGAGACAACGAATTCCTTTTTGTAGGAATTTGCAGCATTTTGGATGCACCTCCTGGGCCAAACCTTCAGCTGCTACAGCTTTGTTGGAGAAAGTCAGGCTATTCCCAAAGACAAACATTGAAGGACTCCTGAAATTTAACAGGATACTGGAGAAGCTATTTACTAACGTTCTTGTTTTCAGGTGATTTAAAACTCTAGGGCTAATTTCCAGATTTTTGCTATCTTCCACAAAAGCTTGTCAGAAATGCCTCCTGAAGTTGGAACAAGATAACAGCTACAGGATTCACCAGCCCACTAACTATTAAAGAATGCAATATACGCCCTGGCATCGACACGGTTTTGCAGATTAATCCTTTCAAAACATTTCTGCTGGCCTTACTCGCTCCAGGAGCAACTTAGAAATCTCATACTTACAATTTTTGCATCCATCCTACGTGAGTGGCAAGTGAGCAAAAGCCGCTGGCATGTCCTGAGTAGCTGCTAAGGCCTGTTAATTAGAAGAGAAATCTTGCTTTACTTTCTTTTTGGGGTGTGTGTGTGTATTTTTGTTAATGCTAACAACGTTCTTCAATGGAAATATTTTGGAGAAGAACTGCCTCTTCTTACAGATGGTATAAACTATAGCAAAAAGCAACCCAAGAAGTGCCTCTAAACACAACAACACTGGGAATAAGTAATGCTAATAATCCTTAATTATGTGCCTTATTTCGTTCCCCTTCCCAAGTACCGTGAATATAATGTGCTAAATGATAGCAAAATTAGCTTTAAAGGTGTTAATAGAAAGTTGCTTGGTGCCAAAGGATGTTTTTTTGCCATCTGGCAGGAGTGGGGCTTCTCTGTTCTTCTCCTCCTGCCCAGTTTTGTTCACAGGCCACCCGTTCACTTTTTAGACCCTCACACCTCCACACACCCAGAGACCCATTTTCAATGGGAGGCCAGAACACTTTAATTGCTCCACTCCTCGGGGTTGCTTCCCTCAGATGACTGAATCTTCCTCATACAACTGCTTGACTTAGTGCTAACTCTGCCCCCCCTCCCCAGCAGCCAACCCCTCTTTGGCTCGTTTCAAATCTGCTTGGGGTTCAAGGAGGCACAATTTCCCCATGATATTTATCCAAAGACAAAGGTGGCAACTTCCAAAGTCACAACAACTGCCCAGGTGACAAATACTCCCCAACACTCACTCGGGCTGAAGAATTTACTGACTCACACTGTTCCTGCCTGGGGAGGGATGCCTCCTTATACAACTGTCTCCTGACCAAACCACAGAAGAGAAGATCAAGCAAACGATTCCATTTCTAACCTTGGAAACGGGTTAGGACTTTTATACTCAAGCCAGTTGTGCTGGTCAGCCCATAAAGACAACTTGAGTGGAAAGTCAGATGCGTTTGGTCAGACGACGTTCCTCTAACGGTGACGACCCTGCAAGAACGAGCACAGCGATTTTTCTAGCTGCAATGATATTTATTGAACCAACTGATACAAAGCAGGGCCCAATTTGTCAAGATGAAGAGCTTTTGTTCCTAAAGTTGTCCTTTCCCTCCAGCTGCATCACTTGTGCTAACATTATAACCCCCCCTTACAAGTTTTGCTTCACATCTGATCTTTGCAGGCATTGAGAGGGACAGGAGATAAGAGAGACACAGAAAAGCAGACCAGTTCTATCCCAGTTCTATCCCAGAAAGCTCAGTGGCTCTTCTGAAATGTTTTGCTACTGTTCCCCATGGTTTGTTTTTTTCACAGGCTGCACTTGGGAGGCTGGATGCTCACCTCCTGCACTGAAGTCAATGAGTGAGTTGGTTTATAGCAGTTAAGGATCTAGTTCCTGACAGCTCGGCTCTGGCAAAGAAAGGGCTGAGCCCGTGTTTTGCAAACAAGCAATCCAGTGAACTTCATTCTTGTTCTCTGTTCCTGAACCAACATTGGTTTGGTAAGAGATATTTGTTATTCAAGTACTTGTTGGACAGCTTGGATCAACAATGGCTCATTCCAGAAACAGTTCATTTCAATTTCTTGCTGCTCACGGGGTGAGAACTGTCACCTAAATCAGAGGGAGCTGATGCTAATCTTTGAGGGGATGAGTAAGCCTTTTAAAAATAGGAGAACAAAGGCTGATGAAGAACAAATATTCTTGTTCACATGTAAATACAAGCACACATACAAAGAACAACCAATTCCCAAACTGGCATGCAAATAAAAATCTGTCCAGGCATACACAGACAGGGAGTTATCAAGCACCTCAATGGACTCAGTCTGGAGAGCCCAGAGTAAAATGCACAATGGGTTGAAGGTGTTGCTATTGCCACTCCAATTAAACTTATGTCCCAATGGCAATGGGTTTTCAAGCTCTAATTCCTGACAGACCCTACAAAACCGTGGCTGAATTAGAGTATCCTCCCTCCAAGGCCATCAAGGCTTTCAGTGATGAATTCTTCCAGGCACCTCATAGTAAAATGCAGCCATTTACTTACTTTTTCCTGGTCAGAAACGTTCATGCTCAGGTTCCTGCCTATCAGTTCACATTATTTCCTTCCCTGCTAGATTAAAAATCAAAAAATCACTGCTGATATCTTTTGGGGATGGACAGACTGTTGGAGTACACTCTTCACTTCCTCTTTCAATGCTCAGAGTGACTGTCTCACAGTACCTGACCAACAGCTTCCTCTAAGCTTTGGGTACTTGAGTTAAGCTTCAGAAAAAATATCAAATAAATGTTCATTTAGTTCTTTAGCTTGGAGAAGAGAAGACTGAGGGGTGACCTCATGAATGTTTATAAATATGGAAAGGGTGAGTGTCAGGAGGATGGAGCCAGGCTCTTCTCAGGGACATCCAATGACAGGACAAGGGGCAATGGGTGCAAGCTGGAACAGAGGAGATTCCACTTCAATAGGAGGAAAAACTTTACAGTGAGGGTGAGGGAACCCTGGCAGGGGCTGCCCAGGGAGGTTGTGGAGTCTCCTTCTCTAGAGACATTCCAAACCCGCCTGGAGGCGTTCCTGTGTGACCTGCTCTGGGTGTTCCTGCTCCAGCAGGGGGATTGGACTGGAGGAGCTTTCAAGGTCCCTTCCAATCCCTGATATCCTGTGATCCTGTGGTTCAGCTTCCTATGCTTTTCTTAGGGAGCATCAGGATGAAAATGGTGCCCCTGCACTGCACAGTGATGCGTGCAGGGTTTTCATACATCTTTTCCACAGGCACAGGCAGAAAAGGAAGGGGTTTTACAAAGCTCTGCCACTCTAAGTGCCTTATTAAAACAGCCCTTCGCATCCTGCAGCCTCACGTTCCGCTCCGTATCGCTGCTCCCACCACACCGCTCTCCGGACAGTCTCTTTGGCTTGGGTGTCTGAAGGGTGAGCCAAGCCAAACTGAATTCAGCAGCACGTGATGGAAACGTTCAGAGGGCTCTGTCACATTACCAGGCAGGAGGTGACGTCTTTCCCCTTCGGGTGCCGCCATCGTGGTGTGGGCGCGTGGGTGGCTGTGGCCGCGTGGGGCCTGGTGGTGGTCCTCAGAAGACCGTGGTGAGCACGAGGTTATTGCAGCTCTCGCCTCATCAGGAGCCGAATGAGGGAACAGGGGGAAAATACTAAAAGAAGAAACCAAAAGTGAGCTGGGATTAATTTCACTGAAATGACTATTTTTTGTTGCAAAATCAGCTGCAGGAGCTCACCTGTCACTACATCATCCAGGAATGAAGACAGAGTTCTCCAAGTTGGAGATCTTTTCCGTGGATTTTTCTGAACTGATCATGACACTACACCTTCACCACACTTTCAAAGTAAGGCATAGCATGAAGAACTTATTCTAGAGCTTGAGCCACAGATAAAAGCTCCAGAGCTCTAGACTGGTCCAAAAGTGGAAATCAGAGTTTCATAAATGGTTGATCAGTTACAAAGAAAAAAGCCTACATTGTGTTTCCAGATAATCACAGGATGCTTGAAGTGCCTTCTGAGTTCATAGAATCATAGAATCATCGAGGTTGGAAGAGACCTTTCAGATCATTGAGTCCAACCATCTAACCAGCACTGACAAAACCCACCACTAAACCGTGTCCCTCAGCACCACATCTGCCTGGTTTTGAAATACCTCCAGGGATGGAGATTCCACCGCTTCCCTGGGCAGCCTCTTCCAATTCGGTGGCAGGTACCTCCCATAAACTACAAGAAATAGCAAAAGTGATGAGGTCAGCTTCTCTCTAGCAACTGAAACCAAGGTCAACTCCTAAAGGAGAGATCTCAGCTGGTAAAAATCAGATCATCTGCACAGACACCAAAGGGCCACACCAGTTTCTAGCACTGGAGAGTCCGTCCTGAGCAGATTCATAGAGCTCCCACAGAGCTCTCGTGGTGTGTAATACATGGATTTCAGAAAGCCATCTGGGAATTCCCTACTCTGCCCCTCAACCACGAGGGTTACCCTCTCTTGGCTTAATTTAGCCAATTGTGGTCTCCTCTGTGCAGGGAGAGGACATTAGTGACTCAGCCCCAGTCATAACCTACCAGTGTTGGGAAAATTCATTGTTTATGTCTGGGGAAGCTGAAAAAGTGTTGCTGAGTTCTTCTTTTGGTAACATCTTATACATTTTAATGTCACAGCCACTTCCAAGCCACAGGCCCCAACATCTGGGCAGTCATGGATGGTCAGATAAGCACATCCAAATCACACATCTGCCCTTGAACTGTCTGAAGTTCTGCCTCACCATCCCTCCCGAAGATAGAGAGGTCTTCTGCAGACCTTCCCCACATGCCCCCCAAGAAACCAATCCATCTGCATCCAGCATTTGATAAACACATCCCAGCAAGTGGCAAGACCAAGCTCTTCTCAGGAGAAAACTCCAAATAACCTAGAGGCTCTGGCAGATGTAATTCTCAGGCGAGTTTGTCCTTCCTACACTTTTTTTTTTCCTTTTTAAACACAACTGAAAATAATTAATGGCTTCAAGACAAGAAGGACAGAAATTCTATTTTCCTGGACATACACTATGACAGCTTTGCAGAACTGCTGTGGAAAGGAGAGCACCCAGTCCTGCTTGCAGGAGAGGAAAATGTCACTGAAGTCCTCTCCCTTAGTGCTACTGTTTTGCACTTCAGTGTGGCCACCATAAGCCATCTCAATCATCTCAAAGCAAATCATCTCCTATGGGGTTCACAATGTAAAGAAAACATTGCTTTGTTCCTCAAATTGCCCACTAGACCAGCATCAGCTTTGGGACTCTTTCTCTATGTCAAGGCCCCGAGGGCACTAATAGGTCTTGATGGCCCTGACTCCTTTCCACACCCTTGCCCAGGGGCCCAGGAGCTCAGCCCATGGCCACCAGTTCCAGCCTGAGCTAAGCCTGCAGGGTTCAAGCCATCCTAAACAGAAAATAGCCTTCATCCTTCCTGGGGCCACTGACCTGAGCATCAAAGCCTGACACTCGGAGCAGGCAGCTGGGAGAAGGTGATCAGTAAACAGTGCTCAGGTAGCAGTTAATGAGATCATCTCATCATCATAGAGCAGGAGGTCTCTGGGAGGAGAAAATCACATATGGAGCTTTGCAATCATGATGTCAAGCAACTGACTATGAGCCAGCGGTGTGCCCAGGTGGCCAAGAAGACCAAGGGCATCCTGGCTTGCATAAAGAATAGTGTGACCAGCAGAAGCAGGGAGGTGATTGTCCCCCTGTGCTCAGCACTGGTGAGGCCACCCCTTGAGTCTGGTGTCCAGTTCTGGGCACCTCAGCACAAGAGAGATCTGGAGGGGCTGGAGCGAGTGCAGAGGAGGGACACGGAGCTGGGGAAGGGCCTGGAGAATAAATCTGATGAGGAGCCATTGAGGGAGCTGGGAGTGTTTAGTTTGAGGAAGAGGAGGCTGAGGGGAGACCTCATCCTTCTCTACAACTGCTTGAAAGGACATTGCAGAGAGGTTGGTGCTGGTCTCTTCTCACGGGCAATGAGCGATAGGAGAGGGAATGGCTTCAAGCTGCAGCAGGGTAGGGTTAGGCTGGCCATGAGGCAAGAATTCTTCCCAGCAAGAGTGGTCAGAGCCTGCCCAGGGAGGTGGTGGAGTCCCCATCCCTGACTGTGTTTCAGAGTGGATGAGATGCGGTGTTGGGGGATCTGGTGTAGGGGACAACTTGTAGAGTGGGGCTGATGGTTGGTCTCCATGATCCCAAGAGACTTTTCCAACCTGAATGATTCTGTGCCTCTGTGTTTTCCACCGAGGTAGAAGAATGGGCCTAGAAAACTTCCTCTTGTTAAAACAGCACAGGTTAGTCTGGGGGACATACCTCCCCGGAATCCTTCTGCCACTACTTCAACTTTCCCTAGAGAGTTCCCATAGCAAACTTCACTTCTTGCAACCATCTCACTGTGATACCTCTAGAAAGGCAAGCAAAATTGCAGGGAAAGAAGCCCAGACAGCATTTCCCAGCCTTGCACACACACCGCTCACCAGTCGCTTCGACGTGAGGCTCCAGTGTCTCAGAAGCCATCGTCCATGTTTCGGGTTTCTGTTTTTTTCCCCGCCCAGTTTGGGGCCTGACTTTCAAAGAACAAAGAACTTCCTGAAAATCAGTTCCTGACATTATGGGCTGGCTGTTAATTAGGGATGCAGGTGCCTCCACGAGGCTTCCAATTTGAACATTTTTACTCGCACACACTGGGAGCCGGCGACTTCCTCCTCGCTAATCAGCTGCATCGCGCCCAGCGCTATAACAGGGTAACCACCCCGTAGTTAAAAAGTTAAAGCCTCCAAACTGAAATTAAAGCTTGGGAAAGGATTTCCCAGCCCAAGTGCAAGACAAGTACATCTGCACACATACACGCTAGTGGCGCAGCTGAGATTTATTTCACTATTTCGGTGGGCGAGAGGAGTTCTGGAAGAGCAACCCCCGTTAAAATCGCCCTGGCATCGAAGTGACATTTTGGCAAAACACCATGGAAACATTTGGTCACATCCTCTCAGCCCTTTAATTTCTTCCTTAAATGTGCTTTTTAATATGGCCCAGTTGTTAAATTTGTAACAAGAATTCCCTTGAGACTAAACAACAGCGCTCGGTATGTGAAAAATGAACAATGCATTTACATCAGTAAACGGAGAGGAGATTTTAAATAAACGTGTAATTGAGTACAAATAGTCTGAATGTTGCTTTTATGAAATCTGACCATTCTGCAGGCCGATTTTAGCAGCGGGATGTCCTAAATAAACTCAACTGAAACACATGCTGTCATACTCTTTTTCAGTTGTGACATAACTACCCAGATCCTCTGCTTCGGGAGGCTTTATTGCTGCTCGTCAAACACGGCCCTACGGGAAGGCAACTAAGCACTTAAATTCATTTTAAAACTTTCACTGTTTTTAAAACAACCAGCCAAACTCTCCAAACAAATCTCATCAAGGATCAGCTGGTTTTGGTGGGAGGGAAGAGGAGCTGAGAGTTGTATACAAAGAGACCGATAGAAATTCCTGCTAAGTCTAGTGTGGAATTTGACAGCACAAACTCCGGGTAAAATCAATGCCCCGGGAGCAAGGGGCTGGGCTGGGCTGGGAGAACACAAAGCTGGTGTGTTCCTGGGTATAAATACCTTCATCTGCTTCCCAATCCAAGCTGCTGCTCCTCCTGCCCTGCCCTTGCTCGTGTGGGACTCAGGGTGCATTAGAGGGATCTCGGGGACAAGTAATCAACAACTTCTTTCATTTGTCACACAAAGCACTGAGGACATCTCTAGGTCCTGTGGAAATGCTAAAAGTGCTCCTAACCTGCCTATTTCCCAGCCAATATAAACAGCTTTCAGTACGTCCCCGTCTCCCACCAGGGCTCAGGGCTCTGGTCCTGCTCCTTTTAGTGGGATTTCTCCTCTCCTCACTCTGTGCTACGGTAGCAGCGGGGACCCTGCAGAAGAGGAACCGATCCCTTTGCTTTTCCCTTTAAAAATAAAATCAAGCCATGTCGGGTTCTGGCTTCTGGGGCCGAAATCCCACAGTGCTTTTAGCCTTGAGCACTTACTCAGGCGTCCTTTTTGGCTGCGGTAGGAGTGCAAAGAGCAGCAGAGTTTAACAGACACGTCAGTGCACGGGGATTCAGGAGTTCAGCGACGGGCTCCCCTGCTTTACCTCTCCCATCCCGTCTCTGCCTTCTCTATTTGAACTGGAGGCTCCTTAATGCAAACACCAGCTTCCCATCACAGGCGCTGAGTGCCCAGCACCACAGCCGTGACCCCTTTCGAGACTATCAAACATTTATATCATCAGAAATAAGAGCACAGAGAGAGGCCTTCCCTCTTGGCTTTACTCATAAAGATGGGTATTTCACCCGTGATGTATCAGCCCTGTGCTCTCCACCTTCGTTATCTCTAATTAAGGAGATCTTAAAAATGTCTAAGTACCTCTAAAGCTGTTCCCTTCTGAACGGTGCAGACCCTCCCTGTCTCCTGAGCCCGTTGCTCTGCTGTTGTTCACCAAGGTTACGTTCAGAGGATGGCAGTACAGCTGCAAATTCAATCAGTCCATACTTAGAACATGTGCAGGTCAAGACTGCCCATGACTCAAGTCCTTGGAGTGTAGGCAACCATGTACATGTCTTTTCTCTAGGTGAACACCTTCTTTTTCCTCACTGGCCTTAGGCACGCTCTGCTGTGGATAACAGAGGTGGAGAGGAATTCAGATATGGTGGGATGGTGTGCCCCTGGCCCCAGGTCTTGTTCCAGCCTGGAGACACACAGACATGGATCTGGACTGGTCCGTGGAATTGGATCAGTCCCACGGATCACAGGACTGTCTGACTCCTTTCAAACTGATCTTTCTTGAGAACCACCTGTAGCTTTTGTGCCAGCTCTGGTCTCCTCTGAATCAACTCACCTGAGTTCCCATTTCACACCCAGTCTCATTCCTCTTCCTTAAAACACTTTGTCTCCTTTCACCTGCTCAAGCTAGTCCCTACCCTCTGTCCTATTTATGTATCTCCTCCTCAAAAATTGTTCCTCTGTCCCTGTGTCCTCCTTGCCTTCTTGTCACAGACCACTGTCTCTGTCCCATCCATTCCTGATTTTATTATCCCCATGCCATCTCGTTTCCAACTCTTTCTGTGCTTTCCCAGCCAAATGACCCTATCCCATTACTTGTACCCACTCTTGGTTTCCCTTGGCTTATTAGCACCCATCTCTCTCCAAATCCTGTTCAGTTCCCTCACACCACTTCTCCAGACTACTGGGAAGGTCCAAAGTCTTCTTGGAACACCCCCTTGCTCCTCTCTTCACCCTTTCTCCATCCTTGCAGTAGTCCTAATCCTCTCTGAATTTAAGTCATTGATTCCTCCTCTACATTTTCTGGCATTTGAGGACCCAGGAGAGGAGACCATGAGCAGAGTAAGGTCTAAAGCCAACCTGCATCTCCCTCCTAGAGCAGCCACCTCCACAGCCACGTTGAGACCAGCACCGTGCAGGGACACTGTCACCTGCCTGGGCTGCAGAACCATTTCAGGCAGTCAAAGCCCTTAAGGATTTCATCACAAACCGACTGAGATTTTTTTCCAGTCCTGTGATTTGCCAAAGTGTGGGGAGATTTTTATTGGTGTAGCATAAAACATACCGTCCCTGGAAGCAGCAGGATAAATACGCTGTGAAGAAATGATGTAAGAAAAGCTGCTTCCGTGCCCTTCTTCTGAATGAAATTCTTGCACTCAGTCACCAAAAGAGTACCTGCTGCTTCTGGGCAGATATTTTTAAGGCACTTGATTCATTAATTGCACTTCACCTGATAAGTTTCTGGGCCAGTACCAAAAATAACTGTATTCTCCACTCAGACATATTTTGAATGGTGCCATGTGATGGTGGGGGGAAGGGAGCCCATGCGATCACGTAACCTCCAAAGCCCGCAGTTCTCATTAACCTGGGCTGAATGTCAACAGCCTTTCTAGCTGAACCTGGCAAAGTTACCATGAGTGTTTCATACACATAGAAATCCTACAGGAAGAAACCCACTTAAGGTCACCTCAGCTGGCCACAGAGACCACAAAGGTGTCTTTGATCTATGTCCATGAGGGCGATAAAAGGCAGTTCGTCCTCAACCAGAGCAGCATCTTTCCTGACTGGATGGATTTCCAATACTCCAGGAACACACCAAGAGCTTAACCATGTTGTACCTCGCTTCCCTGGATGGAAAGACAGTGGTACCTTCCCTCTCTACCTGTTCTCCAGAGGGTGGGATCACATCTCTAGAAAACAAAGCATCAAAAGAAATCCAGCTGCCCCAGCCCAGCCCAAGGGCTCTGCAGGTAGCAGATTCCCCCCCTGGGAGTCAGTGGGACAATGCTGATGCTCATTAGGGCTGGGTGGGGCAGCAGAAATGGGAATAGACATTTCCCTTCATTCATCAAACTGGAACAAGAAGGAGAGTTCAGAAAAAAAAAAACCCAACAAAACAAAACCCAGGCACTTGGCAGAGTCAATGACTGGGGACAAATCAGGAGAAAAAGAGAGGCTTTGATCATGAAAAGTGCAAAGAATGAAGGTTAAAAAGAAGTTGTTACATAAAGGGGATTCTTTAGTTACGGGAATGTTTGATCCCATTTTCAGCTAAGGATGTGCACCCATTTTAAACGGAAAATCCTTTAGCTTTGGTATGAATGTATCCAGCCTGCCAGGCCAATTGCTCATATCAGACTGTCATTTGGATGTTCAGCCATTGAAAACACAGTTAAAGCATGTCCCTTAATTAGAAATCCCGTGGAAATGAAAACAATCCTCTCTGGCATCTAGTTCCCCTGGATGGTAAGTTGGACTTATCATCTGGCACGGCCCCCTTTCCTGTTTGCGTGGGTGGAGGGAGGCAGAGGAGGAATTCTGCTCCCCTTCCAACAGCCCCCAGAGACAAGCCACCTCCCATGCCAAGGTCTCGCCTCCCGCGAGCGTCTGGTAGACACAGTGAGCTTCTGGGATTAGAGGTGAAGGGGACAGGCGTCTCCTGCCCTGTAGGGACCAAGAGAAGCTTAGCACAACGTTTGGATGGATAAATAAATGATAAAGTCTGTTTCATTTCACTAGGCAGGAGTCTCTTTGGTCAGGCTGCACTCAGTCCCTAGAGAAACTTCTTCATGCCTTCAGTGAAAAAAAAATACAACTCAGGAGTTACCTTCTGCTACTGGAAAAACTAGGTGTGTTGGTGGTATCAGCCATAGAAGCACAGAATGGGTTGGGTTGGAAGGGACCTTAAAGATCACCCAGTTCCAACCCTCCTGCCCTGGGCAGGGACACCTCCCACCAGACCAGGTTGCTCCAAGCCCCATTGTCCAACCTGGTCTTGAACCCCTGCAGGGATGGGGCAGCCACAGCTTCTCTGGGCAACCTGGGCCAGTCCTTCCAAATCACTCTATTGCTTGTATGATTAAATGCTTTGTCCAAAGCCCCATATCCCAGCAGCTTGTTATTATATAAGAATTGCAGCATCATTACACCTTCTGCCAATTTACTCTGCTCCTGCCACTGTGCCCTGGTGAGACCTCACCTGGAGAATTGTGGGCAGGTCTGGAGCCCTCAAGATAGGAAGGACATAGACCTGATGGAGCAGGTCCAGAGGAGGGCCATGAAAATGCTCAAGGGGTTGGAGCACCTTTGCTACCAGGACAGGCTGAGGGAGCTGGGGCTGTTCAGCCTGGAGAAGAAAAGGCTCCAGGGAGACCTTAGAGCAGCCTTCCAGTCCCTGAAGGGGCTACAGGAAGGCTGGGGAGGGTCTGTTTACAAAGGCCTGCAGGGACAGGACGAGGGGCAATGGCTTCAAGCTGGAGAAGAGCAGATTTAGATGGGATATTAGGAACAGGTTCTTTACTCTGAAGGTGGTGGACCACTGAACAGGTTGCCCAGGGAGGTGGTGCCCCCTTCAAGGGGAGGCTGGACAAAGCCCTGGGCAACCTGCTCTAGTTGGGGGTGGCTCTGCTGACTGAGGGGAGGTCAGACTAGATGATCCCGGAGGTCCCTTCCAGCCTGGACCATTCTAGGATTCTATGATTAAAAATTACAAGAAGGTCTCAAACCCTCACAGCTTTGAAGAACACCTTAAGAGATTCATCCCAAAGGTTAAAAAGCAAAGGGTGTATTTTAGCAGAGAGGACAGTTGGAACAAATAACTGTGGGATATGTTCAGTCCATTCTCATTTGAAGTCTTTAAGTCAAGATGGCAAAATACATCCCCTCACGGGCAGCAGGCACGTGAGCTTTTGAACTCTCCCCAGGAATCACAGGGTGAAATTCTCCAGCTCCTCCCTCACCAACCACTCCCAGTGACCTCAGATTATGAACTGATGGGAAGAGAACCCAAAGTGCTCTGGTTTTGAGCCCATGGTGACAAATTCACGAGCTCTGAATGTTACACACTGGCAGTGGTGATACAAGGCATTCAGTTTCTTGCTTTGTTTATGGCCCCATTTTACAGGGCACTTCTCACTTTATGGGAAGTAGATCCCCAGTTGTCAGCCAACGGAGCCGGTCGATTTGAGATGAACTCCGTCAGGATTTTACCAAAAGCAGACCTAGCAATTTCTCCTCTCCTTCAGGAAAAGCTCTTGAAGTGGTTACCAGATCCAAGTCTATTTGCAAGGAAGCCTCATCCCTCAGTTTTCCCAGGTTTTGAAGAGGTTACAGCCCAGCTCCACAAGAGGCTTGGCGGAAATTTCCTCTTATCCCACAAAAGGACCTGAGGAGACTGTAGAAGTGACATAATCTTGTCCCACATGGACTCCACGTAGGCGGGTTCAGAGGTGTGAAGACAGAAACAGAAGACTCTGCCCTGTGCCAATCTTTCTCTGGGAAAGCTACTTCTGCCCTGGGACCAGTATAACCAATTTGGTGTGGTTCTGTTCCTTTTCCATCACTTTCCCCACCAAGAAGTTCCCGAGCTTCCCAGGACGGAGGCTGAGGAGAGGAGATTGACTGCAAGAAGCAATAAAAATAAAAGTAGGGTATTAAATAAGGCCTTGCTGTAGAGTAATAGGAAGGGTGGAAAGGAATGGGCTCATGCATATTACAGTCCTATAAAAGAGAAAGAATTCTTAAATGAGTATTAAAGAGGGTTGAGTTACAGCATGAGAAAACTAGTTTAATCACCTATTGTGCAGCTGTAGTTAATTTTGGGTGGATTTTACAGACATGCCCGCTATCATGCGATGCTCTGTACAACCACTGTGGGTGATGTTCCACTTTTATCACCAGTGCCATTCATTTGGGCAAATCCTCCATCATCCCGGGTTCTATGTTTCCTGAAGTAGGACCTGAGGTCAGGTAACACCTGATGAATATACAGGTAGAGCAGGAGGAGCAATCGGCTTCCTGGCTGAGTAAAAGAGAAACATATAGTGTGTGGGGATACAGAAACAAGCCCCACACTTTTCCACCCAGGCAGCCTCAGTGGGAGTAGAATCATAGAATCATAGAACCATTTAGGTTGGAAGAGACCCTTGGGATCATCAAGTCCAGCCATCAGCCCTACTCTAAAAGTTCTCCCCTACACCAGATCCCTCAACACCACATCTAATCTACTCTGAAACACAGTCAGGGATGGGGACTCCACCCCCTCCCTGGGCAGCTGATTCCACTGACTGACCACTCTTGCTGTGAAAAACTTTTTCCTCATGTCCAGCCTAACCCTACCCTGCTGCAGCTTGCAGCCATTCCCTCTTGTCCTGTCGCTCATTGCCCATGAGAAGAGACCAGCACCAACCTCTCTGCAATGCCCTTTCAAGCAGTTGTAGAGAGGAATGAGGTCTCCCCTCAGCCTCCTCTTCCTCAAACTAAACA
>VZTM01007559.1:61928-86245 GCA_013400555.1 Jacana jacana
GCCCATCTATCCAGTCTATATCTATCCAGTAGCTCCAACCACCTTTGTAACAAGCCTTTAGAGTCCCTCTGGTGAGGGGTGTCTCCTTGGGAAAGTCATATAATAGTCCAAAATTCAAGAGAGTCCTAGTCCTTGTTCAGGAACACAAAACACTTTCTACAGATCGGGTTTGACTCATCCCACTGAACAGCCAAGTGGTGTCTGAGTGATCAGAAGATGGATTGCTTCTGAACCACCTGAATACCTACCAAATAGGTAACCAGATGGCCAAATAAGCAATTAGCAGCCAAATTAGATGAACATCAGCTCATCAGATGCCTAAAAGCTCACCGGTATCTTCTCTTTACCCACTCAGCAGTTTGGTAAGTTGTGGGTACTCAACAAGTTGTTTCTTAAATCCTAAACAAGCCCAATCTCTTTTGACGATGCTTCACATCTCCAGGAGTCATGAGAAGGGTCTATTAAAGCATGTCACTGAAGAGGAACATCCCCAGCATGTACAGGAATGCAAACAAGAAAAAAAGAAAAATTAAAAAAAAGGATAAAATGTCATATTCAGTGTAAGTCAGTGAAAAAACTATTTTTCATTTGACCCCTTAGAAATAAAGCTGCAGATAACCCACATCCCCAGACCACCTGCAGTAACCTCATCAGTATGGGAGGAGAAGGAGGGCCACAAAGATGATCAGAAGGATGGAGCACCTCTCTTATGAAGACCAGCTGAGAGAGCTGGGCTTGTTCAGCCTGGAGAAGAGAAGGCTCTGGGAGACCTTACAGCAGCCTTCTAGTGTCTGAAGGGGCTCCAGGAGAGATGAGGAGAGACTCTGTCATGGAATGGAGTGACAGGACAAGAGGTAAAAGCTTTAAATTGGAAGAAGGGAGATTTAGACTAGATTCTAGAAAAAAGTTCTTTGCTGTGAGGGTGGTGAGAGCCTGGCCCAGGTTGCCCAGAGAAGTTGTGGCTGCCCCATCCCTGCAGGGGTTCAAGGCCAGGTTGGAGCAGCCTGGTCTGGTGGGAGGTGTCCCTGCCCAGGGCAGGGGGGTGGGACTGGATGATCTTTAAGGTCCCTTCCAACTCTGACCATTATATGATTCTATGATAAGATGCAGAGCTTCCAGCACAGCAAACACATGCAGATCCCTCATCTGCCTCAAGGGAGTGGATTAGAGCTTCTCCTGGGTCTGCAGAGCCCAGGGGGGAAAACTTAATGCTCTGGCTCAGGCAGCCCCCAGAACCAGAAAAGAAAGAAGGAACAGCAGCAAATGAGGGATGAGCTAATTAGCACCCTACCCAGTGAATCCACACTTGTCTGCCTTTCTCATTGCCCACATCTGGAGATGATCCACACGAGTAAACTCTGTGCTGCGCTGGTAAAAACACCTCTGTTCCTGCTTAGCTCAGAACCAAACATCAAGATTCCTTCCATTACGTGGCTACAGTGACACAGCCACCGCTTTCCATCACTGCTGGGCAACAACGTGTTAATTGTCACTTTGCTCCGTGAAATTAAGAGCAATCAGAGCCTGATATGGGCTGCCCATCATGGTAACTCCTGCTGCTTTCACTGGCTTTAATGCCTAGTGAAAGTCCAAACCCTTGAGAGTACTGTAGCACCTGCTGTCCCCAGCCCTCAGCCCCTGCTGCCAAAGGAAGGCCAGCCCTGTCCCCAGGGTACTGGTGGGAAATTGCGAGAGGAATCACTGATGTCACCGCTTCTGACTTGGGAATCTATCGTAAACACACTGGCTTGCAAAATGCAAAGTTCTCCAGAAGGAGAAAGGAACTTCTGCCTTTCATGAAAAAAAAATGTCAGATGACTTGGGATACAATAGCTCACTTTCCTCACAGTCACCATAAAAACAGTTCCTGGCTTAACCAGAATTGTCCATGTGTGTTGATCATAGAATCATAGAATCATTCAGGTGGGAAGAGACCCTTGGGATCATCGAGTCCAACCATCAGCCCCACTCTACAAAGTTCTCCCCTAAATGGATGATGCATGTGTTAATCTTAAATCAGGGTTGGTTGAGCCTCCCCCGGTGAGTAACCCCCTGGTGAGTAAATCCAGTGACCTGGAGTAACAGTGGAAGACATTGTAAAAAGATCAACCTCATTTTACATCAAAATGAGAAAAATTCATTCTGTACGAAACAAAAAGGCAACTTTCACAGCTCTTCTGATGCAATTCCAAAAAAGATGGTTTTGTGACTCGAGACCTTGTCTGTGCTCCTCAGAAGAAAGCTCTCCATATCAGACAACTGCTGCTGGTGTCAGATTTTATGTTCTTCTTCCACCACTGCAGGGTGATGCCCATTGCTGCTTGTAGTGAGGTTCCCAAATCATAGAATCATAGAATCATTCAGGTTGGAAGAGACCCTTGGGATCATCAAGTCCAACCATCAGCCCTACTCTACAAGTTCTCCCCTAAACGTGGATGAATGATGAAGGACCACACATCAGTCAATGGAACATGTCATCTGAGAGGAAATTTTGAATATGCCAGTCAGTGCAGCTAAAGTTTACTCACTCTTCCAATTGCTGCTTCCTCTCCCACTCTCTTCCCGTGACTACACATGATATTATTCCTTATCTGGAATAATACACAGCCTCTGACATTAGTACCTATAGACTCCTTTGCTGTCCTTTCAAGAAGTCCTCTTCAGCCTGCTCGATGAGGGAGCAGCGAAGCAGTAAGGTAGGAGGAAGGTAAGGTTTGCTTGGCTTTAGCAGCCTTCCAGTCTGCAGGAGTTATCTAGGTGCTGACGGTACAGACCAGCACAGAGCTGCAAACACAGAGAGGAAGCAGTTGTACCAGTTTGTAAGTACAATTTGGACAAAGAAGCAAAAATCCCCGGTGAGCACTTAAAAACCAAGACTGATGAGACCAGCTTACAACCCCATGCCTTTGGGGAGCCTGGAGGCAAAAGCTGTCTCAATTTTGCCATTGCCATTACACTGAGGCATTCACAGAAACAGGTTCCAAGGAATTAAAGTCAATCATAACAATCATGAGATATCTCCTCAGTAATTAGAGCAATTTCCTTAAAAGGAAATTCTTTTTATTACCTTAACAACAAAAAGAGTCAGAAAATTTTAAACAGAGTCAACTTTCGTGTATGCAGTGAGCGGGCTACAAACACATCTCAGACCTTTTGAGTCCACTGGAAGAATGATGTGGGTAAAATTTACTCACTAAACAGGAAAACAGCACCAGCTTCATAACCAAACCTTCCTGCTTCTGGGTTCGGTCTGGAAATTCTCACCTGCCTACTCGTGTCATTGCCTACTGTTACGGTATGTGGAATTTGCCATCACAGTTCTCATTAGGAGTCACGATGCTCTAATGACAGTATCAGCACAGACCAAAGAGAACAACATCTAGGATGGAGCCTAAGAGTATCTACTGATCTCTCTGGCCTGTGGATCCACAGCAAGGGCTTTCAAGTGTCAGAAAGGAGATGACAGCTCCTGCCCCCCACCTCTCTGACTGGAATGTTTTGGTGAGCAGCCCAGCTGTATATATCTATTATTTGTTGAATATTAAGCATGCAAAATCATGGATACCTCACTTCTTTCCTTCTCGGTCCTGACTGCAGCTTGTGGGATGAATGCTCACAGGACTGCAATAGACCTAGGCTCGTTCACTGAATCAGGATGAGCAGCACCATCAGACAAGCTCTGACACCTCTAGGACAGTCTGACAGTGGAAGAGAAGAGAAGCTTTAAAGTTTTATAAAAGGCTGTCATCTCAACTTTCCTTTTTCAAGCCAGAACCCAACAACAAAACAGGCAGCGAGAGGGAAAACACTGATACGCCTGGAGGAAGGCACTCGGCAAACAGTCAGAGACATCTGACCAGAGACAGAAGAGATGAGAAGTGATGTACCTGAGGACATGGACCACTTTACTCCCAGCCCTGCACATCCCCGTCCCAGGCCACCTCCATCCTATAGGGAATCCACCTGAGATCCTACCTACCCCATAGGATGGGGCTGGAGCTAACTGGGAAGCCCGTTACACGTGTGTGGTCAGGCTCACAAATATAGCATTGCAGTAAGACTATAAAAGACATGTTGAACCCAGTTTTTCCCAGGATGATGTAACTGGGTGGGGGCACTACCAGGCTCACGATAAGCTGAGTATAACGATGAAGCTGAAATGAAACATTTGCATATAAAGTTTCACTCCTAAAGTTTATGAGCAGAAGAGAGACAGAAGGTGTAAGAAGCTGACGAGGACTCGCTGCGAGATCACACGGGACTTGATGTGAAGCTCGTGGGCACTGTGTCTGGGAGGAAGAACTCATTGTGTGTAGTACAGTAAAAGCTGTGTTTTAAAACAAAGAGATTAAATAGTTGCCTCAGCACAGCAGCAGCGTTGTCACTGTAAATCTGCTGGGCCACATATTTCCTGACGTTCTCATAGCAGAAGAGGGAATTTATGATGTGATACTACAAGCTCCACCAACCAGCCTTCTCCTGTCAGTGGGGTACCTCTCTTAACTCATACCTAAAATATTTGCTGATACCAAAACCTGACTGTGAGATACAAAACCAGTCTTTTACAACTCAAGAGAACATTATATGCATGTAGCTTAGAGGAAAAAGAAGAAAATCAAATGGGTTGGGCATCTGAGAGTGGACACTCTTCTGCAAATACTTCTTCTGTTCTATGGGAAGAGCAAAGAGGGGGGACCACTCCTGAGCCAGGCTGCTTTTGTGGATGCAGTAAGGCAAAGATGTGATTGTTGTTATTACCACATAAAAAAAACCCCATGATGCCAAGGCTGTGTGTGACAGCCTCACCTTCACCATTGAGTTTTGGGGTAAGGTTCATCCAATGTAGACAGTCTTCAAGCTTGAGTCTCCTGTAGCTCAACAGCAATGGGCCCAGGGCACTATATTCATTCTTCTGGCTTATTCTAAGCTTTAATATGTTCCCCACAATCAAAGACTGGTCATTTATTTTCTTTCTGAGGACCAGCTACAGTATATTTCGAATATGCTGGCCTACATACAATTGTTACTTGAGCATGACAGGGCCAGGTCTACTCTAAGCACAAACAAAGTCTTTCGCTAGTAAAGATTCAGTATTGAGAACTCCTAAGGATGAATTAGGAAAAGGTGCAGGTGACCCTGTACATTTAATTTGATTGAGGTATTAGGCAGGTTTCTGTTCACCTCAGTAGACAGAGAACTTGGTGCCAAAAAACTCTTTGGGCAAAAGAAGTTAGAAAAAGAGCAACTTGGAGCATGGCTTATGAGTAAGGCGACAGCAACAAAAATCTAGTAGGTCGGTTGAAATCAAGAGGGAAATAATAAGAAGAATAACTTTGCAGGGAGGAACATTCCACCAAGACAAAGTCATCTGTCCTTACTTTCCCAAAAGCAGCAGGATCAAAGCCAATTACGGGATTTCAAGCCCCGAATGTTTCTTTGTATTGCCCAGGCAGAGAGAGCAAAAAAGCTTTACGATACCAAAAGGACAAAAGGAAGATCCTCAAGTATTACAAAGCAGGGACCAGGATTTTAATGTCTTTAAAAAAGATCAGTGGCTCCATCCCACCCGTACGATGACGTGAGACACGGCCCATCAGAGTTAGGATTGGCTGTGGAGGTTTAGGTAACACACTGATAGAATACTAAACAACAACATATGCACGGCATTTGTAATGAGAGTGGACTTTTAACCTTCTGAAGCAGTGGGAAACAATGGGGCTTTTAAAAATACCAGCTCCGAGGTAAGGAGAGGGTCAGCCCAATACAATTTATAAATATAAAACCAGTTGGATAGCTGAGTTTCACTTTAAAGCATAAATTATTTGAAAGAACACGAGGAAGCCAGAGGAGGAGTGAGAAGAAGAAAGGGGAAAGAAGTAGGAGACAACCCAAGAGATGGGAGAGGAGGGGTGTATACACTCTCACAAACTACCCCACTACCTGGGGCCTCCTCTGGGGCTCAGGTTCCCACACTGACACCAGTCACTGCTTGTCCCGAAATCTGAGGGGTGACTTGTCCTCCCCACACATGCTGAAATGCAACCAAATATTCATTCCTTTGAAAGGCCTGAGCTCCAAATACCAGGTAATGACCCCTCTGCCTGGATGGATGAAGCAGATGAGACTGAAGCCAGCCCTTCAGCTGCTATAAATGTGAACTAGGGTGGATGCAACTGCTCTCCACTAACTTAATGAACTTGGTGAACTTGAAGACTATCATGCAGTTAAAGCTCTGAGTGCTCAAGGTGCCACTCAAAAAAATAAAGAATCCCAGTTCTTTTGCCAATGGGCTGCATTAGTGCCCTGTGGGCACACTCAGCAACTTCATGGCCCCACCAAGAAATGACATTGCTGCTACAGGACTCAGAAGGTGGCACCTCCTGCTCACGAGGCTGAACAGCACTGGAAGGAGCTGTAGTCCCTCATCAAGCAAAATGACTCAAGGAGGATTTGGCAGGAGAAAAAGCAGCAAAATCAGACCCGAGTCCAATGCAGCTCTCCAAGAAATGCCTTTTCTCTCACAAGTTACACACAGACTGGAACTGCCTTCCTGTGACTTACCCCCACCCTCCTGCAAGGCAGCCTGTCACCCAGGGATGTTTTTCCACAGTACTTCATGCCCTCTTCTGCTGTCTTCTTTTTTAAGCCGCTTCCAAACTCGGTTCCCTTTGCTCCTTACTCAGATCAGACTAATAAGAACATCACCTCAGGGAAAAAGACTTGTCCACAGACAGACTTCCTCTTCGGAGGATCAAACAGACCAGACTGTTCCTTTTCAAGTTTTATTAATCCTGGTTCATAATTTCCACCACATCATTAGTCATTTCCTATTATTGAATAGCTGGTAGCAGCAGCAGCATCATTGCACAGTAAACAGCAAGATAACCGTGCCACCTGCGATTGCTTGGCTGGTCCGTCCCCACAGCCACATCTGGGCAAAAGGCAAAGAGGTAAAATTAAAAGCCAAACAAACCATAGAGGCTTTTTTTTTTTTGATCTGTGGCTCATTTCTTTTATTCACATCATCTGCTCAGCTGGCTACACAAGCTGCTGCAGACCTTGTTTGAAAACAGCTCCGGCAGATTAAGGCTAAACCCAGCGGTTTGGAAACGTGGTGGTTTTGACTGGAATTCCCCTTCCTGAGGCACACGGGGTCTTTGGGGAGCTTGTTGATTATCAGGGGTTATTGTTTGTTTGGTTTCCTAAGCTTTTCTTAGTTTGTCAACATCCTTTAGGTAATTTTGACACCAAAAATGGGCAGAGAATTCAAGTGCCTTGAAGCAATCTGTTTTCTATTCGGTTTTTCTTGCCCTCCCCAATAAAGCTTGTTTTTTCTAATAATATCCTTGTTCTTTCTACCATCTGGCTCAAAAAACTAATAGGGAGAGAGGACCTTGGTCTTTCCGGTGTAACATCAATAAACCTGAATTTCTGGAGTGTCCTTCTGGCCACTCTTCATTTTTCCCATGCCAAAAGGGTCTCCACACACAAGTCCTGGGTCAATGTGGTTCACCTTTTTCTGGAGGACAGAGCCCCACACCAGAAGCACAAGGCTGCGATGCCCCAGAGGTAGCTGTTAGAAAAGCAGAAAGGGACTGTTCTGGACCCCAGCAGTGGTTCTTCTCCTCTCTCCTGCTTCCCATTACCTCAGGAAATTTTCCAGCCACTGGCCCTCCCTCTAACCTGCAGTTTCCTTCCCTCTGCTCTGCAGGAGACACTCCTGAC
Source organism: Jacana jacana (assembly GCA_013400555.1). Taxonomy (NCBI): domain Eukaryota; kingdom Metazoa; phylum Chordata; class Aves; order Charadriiformes; family Jacanidae; genus Jacana; species Jacana jacana. The sequence goes on from VZTM01007559.1 coordinate 69,654, forward strand.
GGCTCCACACACAAGGTCTGCAGAAGACAACTAGTCTTTCCACCATCTCCAAGGGCAGGGGGATGAAGCCCCACAGTTCCCAGGACTGTGAAAGGGTTTTATCCTTTTCACTTGTCCTCAGGAGCACAGCCCAGAGCACAGTCACTGGGGCTGAAGCGTGACTCCAGCAGCAAGGAATGGCTTTGGGCTTAGGGCAGAAGAGGTCTCTGCCACAGACTTCCTGCATGACCTTAGGCAGAGGAGTCACTTGCCATTAGACTTTCTCCATGCTTGGTTCAATTCATCCCCATTCTTCTGAACACAAATATTGGTCATTAGAGGTCAGCTGAGTCTTAGGTGAAAAGAGGTAATTAGATGCTTAATGACTAATGCATTTAACAGCCTTTTGGGGAGTACAGCACCATGTCAGCAGCGTGGCTGCTTTCATCAGGGCTGCCTAAAAGCATGATCTGCCAGGACAGCACTGGGTCAGGCCTGCAGACTCCTTCCTCTGATCACTGCGGTGCTTTCAGGTGGAGCTCAGTAGTAAATCTGGGAGCAAGCTTATATGACAAGGCTGAGGCAACACTTATCCCAGGGCACAGCCTCCCTGAGTGTGTTTCTGGCACTCCTTTGGCAGTTTAAAGGTCTCTGACTGTGACTTGCCACCACTTGGTGCCCTTTCCCAGCCTAGGAGAGGTGGCAAGAGCTGGCAAAGTGCTGGTAGCTTTGTCCCTCCACAGGGTGGCCCAGCAGCCCCCTTTGACCCAGACCTTATAATGACTCTGTCTACAGGATGAGAGCAGTAGACCTCATCAGTTGGGAGGCACACCCCACCAGGCATAAGTTTCTTTATAGGTATATATTGGTTTGTCTCTTATTTTCCTATGTATTTTCATAGAATCATAGAATTGTCCAGGTTGGAAGGGACCTTTCACATCATTGAGTCCAACCATCAACCTAACACTGACAAAGCCATCCCTAAACGATATCTCTAAGCTCTATGGCTCCCTGTCTTTAAACACCTCCAGGGATGATGACTCCACCACTTCCCTTGGCAGCCTGTTACAACACTTACTGACCCTTTCAGTGTCAAAACCTTTCCTAATATCCAATCTGAACCTCCCCTGGTGCAACTTGAGGCCATTTCCTCCTGTCCTAGAGGAAATAAGCATAAATGTATACTGTAAATGTAAATTTATATAATACATTATACTACATGAAACACATCTATACCATAAAAAAGAGTGAAAACTAACTTCCCACAAGCAGCTTTCAACTCCCCTGTCTGTGTCAACAGTCCATAACTACCCAGTCTCTTTTCTCCTCTAGTGCTGAGAGCACAGGGATTTCTCAGGTTGTGTAATTCCTTACTCGCCCAGCAAACCCCCACCCATCAAACCCTCATTGTCCTCTTTTTCTCTGACCCTTCGCTCTAATTCCACGTGAGCTTTTTGTGGCTGTGTCTCCTCTGCGGGGTGAACAGATGGAAATATTCCCCTCTTGAGAGATCATAGAATCATAGAATCATTTAGGTTGGAAGAGACCCCTGGGATCATCAAGTCCAACTATCAGCCCTACTCTACAAGTTCTCCCCTGCACCAGATCCCTCAACACCACATCTAATCCACTCTGAAACACAGTCAGGGATGGGGATTCCACCACCTCCCTGGGCAGCCCATTCCACTGACTGACCACTCTCTCCGTGAAAAACTTTTTCCTCATGGCCAGCCTAACCCTGCCCTGCTGCAGCTTGCAGCCATTCCCTCTCCTTCTATGGCTCCTTGCCCGTGAGAAGAGACCAGCGCAGGAGAGGACAACATCAGCACAGGGCAAAACCACTGCACGTCCAGAGTGTGATATTTCAAAGTACTTTGCATTTTACAACATTTTTTTGTGTAGAATCATAGAATCATATAGGTTGGAAGAGACCCTTGGGATCATCAAGTCCAACCATCAGCCCTACTCTACAAGTTCTCCCCTACACCAGATCCCTCAACACCACATCTAATCCACTCTGAAACACAGTCAGGGATGGGGATTCCACCACCTCCCTGGGCAGCCCATTCCACTGACTGACCACTCTCTCCGTGAAAAACTTTTTCCTCATGGCCAGCCTAACCCTGCCCTGCTGCAGCTTGCAGCCATTCCCTCTCCTTCTATGGCTCCTTGCCCGTGAGAAGAGACCAGCGCAGGAGAGGACAACATCAGCACAGGGCAAAACCACTGCACGTCCAGAGTGTGATATTTCAAAGTACTTTGCATTTTACAACATTTTTTTGTGTAGAATCATAGAATCATATAGGTTGGAAGAGACCCTTGGGATCATCAAGTCCAACCATCAGCCCTACTCTACAAGTTCTCCCCTNTGTACACAGTTTGGAGCACTAAGCTCACCTGCAATTCAGATGGAGCTCAGATGTAGTAGCCAGAAACAGAAAAACAGGACTTTAAGGCTTCCAGCCAAAAGGGCCATAAAAGCATCTCACATCACACAAGACCACTGTGGCAGCATGAGTGATGTGTCTCACTCCCTAAATCTCAGGACCACCTTTTCCTTTCCCACTGGCCCATGTCTCACTCAAACTCCCCAGCCCACCCTGGGTTTGGATAATATGTACCTTCCCTGGAATTACTCCTCCTCGCAGCTCTCCTGGGTTCTAAGGGAGCAGAATTAGGGTGAGGTGGTCTCAGCTCAGCTTCACTTCACCTAACTTTAGCAGCCTGGGGGTCCTCGAAAACTGATTTTACTGAGTGGAATTAGGGATTCTGTTCTTACGGTCACCAAGGGTTTTTTTGTCCTTCAGATGAAATTCCCACAAAAATGATGGGGGAAGCAAGTAATGGAGAATGATGGGTTGGTTCACAGCACAAACAGAGTTTATCACATGAGCCACAGATCAGAGAAATGGGATTTCTGGTACAATAACATCTCAATATCTCAACTAAGACAGGCAAAAGCCTGTTGATCTTGATATTCTGTACAGTTGACAGAGTCTTTATCTTCAGATCCTATAATCCTAAGAGCTGGCCAAAAGGAGAAATAACTTCCATTCACATGTAACAAATGGGAAACAAGGGCAGTGAGTGACTGACCAAACCCAAGGACTGGAAACTCAGCCAGGTTTCCTGAGACCCAGATCAGGGGCTTGAACTACAACCCCTCTGTTTTTTCTCTTCAGTCCCCTAGGCAACCTCTGCCTTTGTCAGGATCCCAGTCACAAAGGCGCTGTGTAACTCCTCTGCGATACTGAGCACCATCAAATTCCTGTGCAATCACCAGGACCCAAGATTTGGCCCCTACCGTGGTCATTCAGCCCCTTGAAGGATCAAACCCTGACATCCCCATTCCAAAAGCTCAGCGTTTCACGTTCCCTTGAGGATACAAGCAACGTCTCTTAATTCAAAGGAGGATCAGGCTCTGCAAAATGAACAGGGGGATGGGAAAGGTTTCTAATGGAACATAATCTTCCTCCTCTAACAGTGGTCCTGGGGCTGGAGCTGTCTCCTTGCACTCTGCTCAGACCCAAATGATCAAGTGGCCTTCACAGCTGCCACCACTTCCTATTAAAGGACTACAAGAGGCCCGTGAGATTAAGAAAGGATAAAACCAAGTACATATCATTTGGGCAGTAATGTCACTGGTTATCTAAAGCCACCTAGTTATATCAGAAGCTTTATCTGTGAGTGGTTTTTTCCTTCCAGGGGGCAGGAATAGAAAAACTTTTCACTTCATAATGAGTCCTATTGAAACTCCATTTTGCCCTTGGCAAAAGGCCATTATCCAGCAGAAACATGTAATCATCCTAAAAATGCATAATGGCATGGAAAATGGACAAGTAGTTTCTTGAAATATTGTTTGTAAAAGGCCTAATTTATAATGGGGATTGTTTGTGTTAGGGCCTTTTGGCATGTATGGTTAACAAGAACTTGCTGTTCTGCTGCCAGTTCGTTTAATCAAGAGGGCCTTGTGTAGGCCTCGGTCGATACGGGCCTGGAAACAACGGGAGCTTTTTCCCCGCAACTGCCCCATCAGGAGAGAGAGAGCACCCTGCTATTTAATCTGTCCTCCTTCTTCTTCTTGATAGACACCACTGCTGTCACTGCACCACGTCAAAGCACACACACACACTCCGGGATTCATTGCGCTGCTGGGCCTGCCTGAAAACCAAATAATTAGGAATCATCTAGCAGAGCTGCTAATTGAGGGCAATCATGCAACTATCGCCGCTTGGTGAGGAAGCAATTGTGGGAACAGGGCCTTCCCTCCGGAAATGCAGCAGCTCCCACCCACGCTAAGGAGTGACACCTCTCGGTCTGGAGTTCATCTACGCTGAGGGTTGGATCAGGCGCAGGAGAAAACATCCCCCAAAGAGAAATGAGAAAGGCTGCACTAAAAACTCTCCACCTGCTTGGTTGTCAGAGTCAGGGGATACTTTGATCACACTCTGTACCCACAAAACGAGGCTAGAAATGGCCCCATAGTATCGGTTATATCTTTCTCACGTGTATTAACAAATATGTAGAGGTACCAGGCATCTTGGTTCAATGGTTCACAGAAAGGTCTCACTGGTTTGTAATCACTGCAGATGCCTAAAGACACAATGTCCCTTGGTAATCCCTTCAAGCACCTTTCTTTTCTGGTAGGAGAAGCTTGTGTTCAAGTTCTACAAACTGTTCGTGGCTCATCCAACCCTCAGCCCAGACACAACAACATGGGAGCCTTATTCCAAAGCAAAATCAAAGTGGAGTCATTCACACGAGGGCCACAAAGATCTGGGAGGGCTGGAGCCCCTCTGCTGTGAGGCTGAGAGAGCTGGGGGGGGGTCAACCTGGAGAAGGGAAGGCTTTAGGGAGACCTTAGAGCCTTTTCCAGACCCTAAAGGGGCTCCAGGAGAGATGGGGAGGGACTCTGGATCAGGGAAGGGAGCCACAGGACAAGGGGGAACAGTTTTACACTGAAAGAGGAGAGATTGAGATGAGATATTGGGAAGAAGCTCTTTCCTGTGAGGGTGGTGAGACCCCGACCCAAGTTACCCAGAGAAGCTGTGGCTGCCCCATCCCTGGAGGGGTTCAAGGCCAGGTTGGATGGGGCTTGGAGCAACCTGGCCTAGTGGGAGGTGTCCCTACGCAGGGCAGGGGGGTGGAATGAGACGATCTTTAAGGTCCCTCTCAACCCAAACCGTTCTAAGGTTTCCAGAACTTGTGTGTGGAGACCCTTTTGGCATGGGAAAAATGAAGAGTGTCCAAAAGGACACTGCAGAAATTCAAGTGTATAGATATTACCCTGAAAAGATCTCTCCCTGAGCCAGAGCCAGGTGGTAGAAAGAAGAAGAATATTATTAGAAAAATAAGCTTTACTGGGGGGGATTTAGAGGGAGTGCAAGAAAAACTGAATAGAAAACAGATTGGTACATGGCACTTGAATTCTCTGCCCATTTTTGGTGTCAAAATTACCTAAAGGATGTTGACAAACTAAGAATAGCTTAGGAAACCAAACAAATAATAACCCCTGATGGGATTGGAACTGGATGATCTTTAAGGTCCCTTCCAACTCTACCCATTCTGTGATTCTATGATTATCAGTGAGACGTGGTGGGGATGGCTGGCTGCTCTCTAGAAGCTCCTGCTCAGGGCCAGGGGCATCACCACAGTGGGGGTATAGGAGCAGCCCAGGAGCCCACTGTGGAAGAAAAGGAGGAATCATGGATTTCAAGATTCACAGAGCCAAGATCCAGACCTGAAAGGTTACATCTTGTTACCCAAACCAGTTATTACCTGTATATATGGCAGTTGTGCTTCAAGGTCTCAGGCACAGATGAGGCCTCTTGTGCCTGGCACTGTACATACATTTATTTTAAGACAGTTCTTGCTACCGAGAGCTTAGAATTGACACAGAATGGTATTTTTAACAAAAGCACAATAATTGCCACAACTAAAATGAAAACAAGGCTATAATTTGGACAGCTTGACAGTGTGTGTGAAGGCCTTCGGTAGAGAAACGTCATCCAAAGAGTTGTTGTCTTTTGGGGGTTTCTGCTGAATCCCTGGGTATCTCCCAAACATATAGAAAAAAAAAAGGAAAAGCATCCTTCTCTATTTGTTCCAAAGCTGTATTTGTACAGTAACTGCTGAAGAAAGACCTTCTTCCTTCCATAACCAAATAAAATGATCCCTTTGGTTATTTATAGCCCTCATGGCCCAAAGACATCGCTTGGCTCCCTACCACAAGCCCAGCCGTGTGTTACTATATTAGAAAATGCGAAAATGTAATTACGGGGTACTCAAGCCAGCGTCTGCAGACGAACCTGCCAGGAGCAAAGAGACAGGAAATGTGTGCCCTTCGGAGCCGGACCTGCCTGAGGACTCCACCAGGACAGAGAGAGGAGGGCTGGGGGCCGGCTCTGCAGGACAGGGCAGTCACACCCGCCTTTTCGGCAGCAACCGGGGCGATGAAAACGGGGAGTGCAACCCTGACCGAAACAAAAACAAAAATAAATAAATAAAACCAAAAATTTCCCTCCCTGCCAATTCAGAGCCGCACCATTTACGCTTGGTCACACTGCGAGCCACCCTGTCTGCCCACAGAGGGGAGAAGGGAGTAGGGTAGGATGCAGCAGACCTTACCTCCCCTGCAGAAGCCTCTTGCATCCGTCTGGGAGCCTTGCCCTCTGCGGGAAAGGCATTTGTTATGCATTCACATGGAGAGCAGAGCTGGGGGCCTGAGCTATTTCCCCCTTTGCAGCACAGCTCTCATCCAGGTAAAGGCCTGACGCTCCCAGGGCCAAATCACTGATCTTCATGTCTCTGCTCAGCTTTGGTGTATTTTCCCTTCCCAGTTTGCAAGTCTCTTCTCTCCCACTGCTTATTCCTGCCCCTGAGCTGGCAGCTACTACCCACAGCAGGACAGCAGAAGGAAAACCTGTCACCCTTCATGATTTAATCCAGCTGGTCCCATTAGGGCTGTAGGCTCCAAACATCCCAGTGTAGGCTCTGCTTCTGCTCCTGGGCTGGGGACCATGCCCAGGCACAAATCCTGCCCAGAAACTGACCCTGAGTGACTGTTCACAAGAGTTGGCAGGTTTAGGACTCAAGAGATCTTCATTCTCCTGTCACCTGCATGTGTCTCCACATGGCAGCGAAGGGGGGAGCAGCTGAGAGATGCTCTGGAGAAGGCTAAAGCCCCCACTTCACTGACATCTCCATAAGTCTGTCCATGAGTGGGTCGCCATAAACTTTCATACATGACTCCAGATGCACCCAGAGGTGGATAGGAACAGAGTGGAGTTAAGCTGGACAAATCCAGGCCCACTTTCTCTGAGACCCCCCACAAGTAGTTAGCGAAGAGCAAAGGAACAAGAAGAGAAAAAGCACTTCTTCCTCAGGGCACATGAACTCTGAGAGGAAACTTCAGAGGAACTTTGGGGGAGGGCTAAGTCATCTGGATGAATCGCCCACTGGTCTTTCCAGAGTCGTGTCCAATCAAAGTGTCTTTAGGAGGGTTCCCTCCGAGCCCAGCACAAAATCTCTTCAAAATATACAGAGTCTGAGGGAGAAGAAGCTGGGTTTATAATCCCAGAGTGGGCTCTGGATTAAGAAAGAGCTCGTGGCCAATTGTTCACCTGCTCCTTCCTTCCGATGTCAGTCTCCTGTTTGAGCAAAACCGAAGCCCGTCAGATCGTCCCTCGTCACTGAACATTAATTGACAAAAAAGTGATTATTTGCTGACAGAAAGAAATGCAGGAGGTAGGTTTTCCCAGGCCCAGCCACAGAAAGGCTGAAAGGGAAAATTTTCCCATTTTCAGCTCAAAACCACGAGGCCTTTCCTAGTGTACAGCCAAAGCCAAGAACCCCTCTGCAGCACTCCCTCTGTTAACCTGCAAATCTCCTTCTCTTTGGGAGTCTGCAACAAAACAGCAAGTTTCAACATTTTGCACAGTCTGACCCTGCAGATAATATCAAAATCAGCAGAAGATGAAGCACCAGGATGATCCCCGTACCCTCCCGCCATTCACATCCGAACTGCTGCCTCCTCCATCCATGCTGCCCGCTTTAAGCTCTCTCAGACCTCTGCTACCCTTCCACCTAACCTGGTTTACAGCGTCTCACATTGCAGTATTCCCCCAACTTTCCTTCTCTGGTCGGGAGGAACAGATGGGACCTTTCTAACGCAGTATCCGCAGTGCCACCTTCTGGCCTGCGACACGAATCCCAGCCACCCAGCAAGGCCCTGCTTGCAAAAGGGCTTGCCAATCCACCCATCCCCTCTGTGGCCACCAGCTCACACGGCCACATGCAAATTATCATTATAAGATGGTCCCCAAGGAGCGCCAGCCACACCAGTTTAGTTGACCAGACTGAAGAACTCAGAGCGCCTGGTCCTTACGGTGTCCCCAACACAAGCAACGTGAGAGGAGCCACCCCTCCATCTAACACACTCCACTCCTCCCTGCGGCGTCACCGAGTGGCCACCCTTTTCTCCAGCCCCACGCAGACCAGTTTGGGAATCCTCACACTGGTTTCCTCCGCAGGAGGATGTATAAGCAAAGGAGTAACTGCCAATTCCCCACGCTGTTTTCTTGGCCTGGTGTGCCAGGACCTAGAAATAGGCCACTTCAGTGCCGCAAGTCGGGGTGCGTGAGCCATGCGTTAGCGACGGCTCGCTGTGCCCTAAAAGGAGCAACCACTCTGCAAACTTTAACAGAATCACAGAATATCAGGGGTTGGAAGGGACCTTGAAAGCTCTTCCAGTCCAATCCCCCTGCCAGAGCAGGAACACCCAGAGCAGGTCACACAGGAACGCCTCCAGGCGGGTTTGGGATGTCTCCAGAGAAGGAGACTCCACCACCTCCCTGGGCAGCCCCTGCCAGGGTTCCCTCACCCTCACCATGAAGAAGTTTTTCCTCATATTTAACTGGAATCTCCTCTGTTCCAGCTTGCACCCATTACCCCTTGTCCTGTCATTGGATGTCACTGAGAAGAGCCTGGCTCCATCCTCCTGACACTCACCCTTTCCATATTTATCAACATTCATGAGGTCACCCCTCAGTCTCCTCTTCTCCAAGCTCAAGAGACCCAGCTCCCTCAGCCTTTCCTCCTATGGGAGATGCTCCACTCCCTCCATCATCTTGGTAGCCCTGCCCTGGACTCTCTCCAGCAGTTCCCTGTCCTTCTGGAACTGAGGGGCCCAGAACTGGACACAATATTCCAGATGGAGTCTCACCAGGGCAGAGTAGAGGGGGAGGAGAACCTCTCTCCACCTACTAACCACCCCCTTTCTAATAAACCCCAGGATGCCATTGGCCTTCTTGGCCATGAGGGCACAGTGCTCATCCTGCTGCCCACCAGGACCCCCAGATCCCTTTCCCCTACACTGCTCTTCAACCTATACTGGTACCTGGGGTTGTTCTTGCCCAGATGCAAGACTTCACTACTTCACTACTACTTTGTAGTAATTTTAAATACTCAAAGCTCTTACCTTTGTGGCAGAAGCTCCTGGGTTCCTTCCCACCCTCTGGGTATCTACAGGTGCATTTCCAGTGAGGAGAATCTCCAGTCTGCACCCTGAAGCTCAGCACCAGCAGCTACAAAGGAGGAGGGTGAAAAAGACACTGTGGGGAGCACGTCTAGAAGCTGTTGGCTGGACTTGGGTATTATTAATTCTCTACAATGTTATTTACAGCCATACTAAAACATGAAGTGCATCAGGGAGCTTCTCTCAGGGTTTTGGCCACATGGAAGAAATGCCATTTCCCGGCGCTTGTCTCAGGCTGGCAGCGTTTCAGCAGCTTCAGCGCATCTCTCTAAATAAGGACTTAATGCACATTTATTATAGGCCCCACTACACCCCTGGCAGTGGCTAAAGGGGCCTTGATTTTTGGCAGAAACGTCATTTACACCCACCTTATGTCCTTTTTACGGCATTCTGATCTGGTGTAAAAGAAAGAGAGAGAGTGTACTGCACAGCTCCAGCTCACACCCTGGAAGCCAGAAGTTTTCCACTGCCCCTGGTTTTGGTGAACTGGGACGAAGTGTCAAATGAAGAGCATGGCCCCCATTAATATACCTGGTTTTCACTTCCCTGCATCTATCAAGCCCTTTGTAAAGCTGTATTAGGAAAACAGGGAGAAACTATAGAGCGGAAGCAGAACTCGTGCTGGAATGATGGCCGTGCAGTCCAGCAGGGGCATGGCGTTGGGACACCCTGTCTGGAGAAGACCTCTTCAAAGGCAAGCACTTCTCTGTCCATAGAACTACAATGGGAAGGTGAAGAGCACACCAGACCCCATCTGGAATATTGTGCCCAGTTCTGGGCCCCTCAGTTCCAGAAGGACAGGGAACTGCTGGAGAGAGTCCAGGGCAGGGCTACCAAGATGATGGAGGGAGTGGAGCATCTCCCACAGGAGGAAAGGCTGAGAGAGCTGGGTCTCTTGAGCTTGGAGGAGAGGAGACTGAGGGGTGACCTCATGAATGTCGATAAATCTGGAAAGGATGAGTGTCAGGAGGATGGAGCCAGGCTCTTCTCAGTGATGTCCAATGACAGGACAAGGGGCAATGGGTGCAAGCTGGAACAGAGGAGATTCCACTTCAATAGGAGGAAAAACTTCTTCATGGTGAGGGTGAGGGAACCCTGGCAGGGGCTGCCCAGGGAGGTTGTGGAGTCTCCTTCTCTGGAGACATCCCAAACCCGCCTGGAGGTGTTCCTGTGTGACCTGCTCTGGGTGTTCCTGCTCCAGCAGGGGGATTGGACTGGAGGAGCTTTCAAGGTCCCTTCCAACCCCTGAGATTCTGTGATCCTGTGAATTCAAACCCAAAGGTATAACAATCCTCCTGGTGCTGTTGCAAGGAGGCCACGGAGCCGCAACGTTACCTTGCACATTTGATCCCTGCTCCATAAGACAGACTGGAATGCTTCATTCCACTCCATTGGCTTCTTCAGCTCTTCATGGCAGGGGTGGCCTTCTCCACACCTGGACCATGCCTGGCACAGAGGACTCTGCTCTTGGCTGGCCACTACTGTAACACACAATAACATTTGGATGAGGAGAGTTTACACATGTGGGAAGTCCCACTGGCTTCTCGAGTCAGTCTCCCGACTCAGCCTGGGAACCGGGATTGGGAGATGTAATCATAACAAAGCACAGCCTTTTATCTCCCAGTGGGAATCCTTCCAACTCCCATTTTTCTTGAGCCTTATCCATTCCTTTGTAAAATGCATATTATTTAAAAAATGAAGAACTTTCCAACTGAACTCACGTTTCGAAATGGGATTTTAAAATTCATGTTCAATTCTGAGGGGGGGAAACTGGCAAAATTCCAATCAGGCTCTCACCACCGCAATTAAAGTGGTTTTTTCCATCCGAATATAGCCCCTGACATGGAAAGAAATTACACTATCGCTGGGATAAAGCTGTTTTGATGGATCAGTTCCCTCACTGAGCATATTTTATACTCATCAAAACTATTTATACATCCTCACATATCAGAGCTATTCTAGGAATTTCAAATTGGAATAATATTAGTCCTTCTTGAAAGAACAAACACATGCAAGTAGCCCTGTTACTGCAAAGTATGAATGATACCTAAGGAGAAACCCCTTCCCTTTTTCTGCCCACTCTCACATACACGTGCACTTACTCACACGCACCTCTGGATCGCACGTCCCAGTGGAACCAAAGGTTCCAGCAAGTTTAATTAAGGAGCACCAAAAGGAAGCGGTTGCAGTCTGGTTTTAGGCCTGCACGCTTCGTCAGAACTCCTTACAGTACACCCCTAGGAGCTCTGGTGAAATCCAGCTTAAGGGAATTAGGGACTCGGATCTAATTTTGGGCCAACGTTAATGGCATGGCCTTCAATGAGGCCAAGTGCCAGGTCCTGCACTTGGGCCACAACAACCCCATGGATGGCTACAGGCTTNTTCATCTGTCTCTACAACTGCTTGAAAGGTCATCGTAGAGAGGTTGGTGCTGGTCTCTTCTCACGGGCAACGAGCGATAGAAGGAGAGGGAATGGCTGCAAGCTGCAGCAGGGTAGGGTTAGGCTGGCCATGAGGAAAGAATTCTTCACAGCAAGAGTGGTCAGAGCCTGGACTGGGCTGCCCAGGGAGGGGGTGGAGTCCCCATCCCTGACTGTGTTTCAGAGTGGATGAGATGTGGTGTTGAGGGATCTGGTGTAGGGGAGAACTTGTAGAGTAGGGCTGATGGTTGGCCTTGATGATCCCAAGGGTCTCTTCCAACCTAAATGATTCTATGATTCTATGATTCTAATTGAATTTCAGCACACTACGGACACCTAAGTCCTCAAAGCTCCTTTGGAAACTCCTGTCTTATCCAATATAAGGTTCATTTTCCAGCTGAGAATTACCTTAGTAATGGTACACTTAACACTCAACAGCCGTTTGACCTGTTTTTACTAATGTGTTTGGGAAGGAGGTTAATTAACAGTGGATAGCTATATCCTTAAGCTTAATTTTTCCAACAATCCTGCTCATAAAAGGAAAAATGGAGTACATATTAAAGGAAGCAAGCAATTAAGTTGCACAAATAGTGAGCTCATTGAACTGCAGCTGACTTCTATCATGTCAAAGAACAACTAAACACAGAAGCAATGAAAAGATTGTTGCCACGACCACCACTGAGCACTGCCTGGCAATAAAGATGAATAACTTCCTACTTGAAGATTACTGATTAAAGCTCTTAGAAAACCAAAAGGTTAGGCATAGGCATATCTGGAGCAAAATATTTTAATGCATGTTTGGCAGATTCCGTAACGTATTTACAGTGGATTTAAAGCAAAGATTTATACAGCTCCAGTAAACTCTGCTTTAAGCAGCCTTTAAAATCACGGCAGTTCCAAACATCACAAGTATAGGGGTAACTGGCTCGTTTTGAAGCCTTAGAGAAGGAGCTACCCCTACTGTTTCCTAAAGAGAGAGGTGGGGAAACAGAAGGCTGAGTTTCCATAGGCCTGAGCACGCTGTGGGAGGGAACTGGGCTTAGCGGGATGAATGGTGTGTAAAACCCACCAGGCCAGCACCAGCTGGACCATCTCCATAGAGCTCCATAGCAGCAGTAGGGGAAAACTTGTAGAGTAGGGCTGGTGGTTGGACTTGATGATCCCAAGGGTCTCTTCCAACCTAAATGATTCTAGGATTCTATGATTTATTGTCATCCCTAAGCACAAGGCAACATAAGTATGTACAGCCTCACCTTGAGTAAAGAAATCATGCCCTGGTTGTAGGTCCTCATCTAAGGAGAAGGAATAAGCCGTCTGTCCGGCACATTTCGGTTGCGCTGGCCGAGGCATTGCTGGGGGAGAGGAGAAACACTGGCTCTGGCCACCTGCATCCCATGGGACGGTGCTGCTGTGGAGGGAAGAGCATCCTTCAGGTCAGCATCCACCTTTGGGACCACGGGGCAGGTCCAGCTGGTTGATTGGGATGTCTTGTGCGGTGACACATCTCGCCACCACGTACGGTGAGAAGTGTCATCACGGCGGAGGGGACAATCCGGGCAGCACAGAGGCATCACGGAGCTCGTGGGTTAACCCCCCGCTGACAGCAGCGAGGAGGAGAAGGGAAAGAGCTGCAGCTTGTGGGGCTGTGACAGAAACAGGAGTTTTCAGTGGCCAGAACGGCCCTTTTTGATAGCCAGTACAACGTGGTGTTTGTCACAATGACCGGGCATAGGAGTGAAAGCCAAATAATCAGGTGGCGTGGGTGCAGCCCCGAGCCAACAGGCAAGAAGACTTGTGCAGAGATGGAACTCACATGCCATGAAGACTCTACTCCACAATACAGATAATCAGTGCTAATTGAGATCAGGAGAGGGTGCCCCCGTTTCCCCTTTAGCAATACCAACAAGTTCAGCAACTTGAGGAGCAAAATTCCCCTGAGCACTCTTTCAGAGGCTTTCCTTTTCTCTCCATTTCTTGCTACGCTTCCTTGGAGTGTTTCCTCAGAGAGAAATGCTGGTTGCTTGCAAAGGAATTTTGGTTTGAATGCTGATATTGTGCAGTGTGGCCCTGCTGTAAATGCTTAGCCATTTGTTCCTGCTTCACCCAGACCACCAAGGCTGTAATGGCCAAAATCCAGCGTCCCACCACCACCACTGCGAGAGCTGCTCCATCAGTTCATCAGCAAACCTCCCATCCTGGTGACTTCAGCAGCAGCCACGTTGGGGACATCAGGAAAAATTTCTTCCCCAAAAGGGTTGTCAAGCCTTGGAGCAGGCTGCTCAGGGACGCAGTGGAATCACCATCCCTGGAGGTATTTAAAAGCCGGGCAGTCGTGGTGCTGAGGGACATGGGTTAGTGACGGTTTGTCAGCGCTGGCTGGAGGTTTGGACTTGAGGATCTGAAAGGTCCTGTCCAACCTCAATGATTCTCTCTGTCCCAGAGGAGCTCTCCTGGGACATGTCCATGAGGCAGGAGCAGTGTAGCACTGGAGAGATGTTCCTCCTCCTCCTCCTCAACGCCACTTGCCGCAGTGCTCTTTGGATTTCCAGCCCTTTCCAGTGTTCTCATGGGAGTGCAGGCCACGCAGTACCAAATCTGAACTCAAGGACAGTCTCTGTGCTTTCCTTAGTGACATCTCATAAAACCCTCCAGAGGTAAACCATGGTGACCTCCTCCTGCACACCGAGACTCCCTGCATGGGTCTGAGAGCCGCTGGGCCAAACAGATGTGTAGAGACGAGGAGAAGACATCAAACAAGGCCGTCGGGCCCCAGCGGCGGAATGAGGGCAATGAATTATGCAGAACTGTAGGGAAAAGCACTGGAAAGGCAGTTTGGCCGGGAACAGACAGTGAGAACATTCAGGCAGAAGACTCAAGGAAAATTTTATGCAGATAAATTCTGATTATTTGCCGTCTGTGACTAAATATGAGGCACCTGCAAATGCAATCCAGCGAAAATCTAAACAGCAGAAAGTCACTTCATGGAGCATCCAGGGAAGGACTGGCTTTGTCTGGCAGAGACACTTCATTTTAGGTAGATCAGGTAGAGAATCTCTAAGCAGTTCCACCACAAATGACAGTAAAAATGAGCGTTGCTCTCTCAGCCCTCACTGTAAAATGCTTCTGTGCATTAAAGACCCGAATTCTGAGCTCACCTTTTTGAACATCAGATCCAAAAAGCAGAAGGAGATCATTGGGCTCAAACAACAATTAGCCCATCGGCTTTTAAGTGCTTGACCTTTCTTTGTCTCACACACACCTCCCCCTCCTAACTCCTTGAAGTCAACTGGCATCTTCTCCTGAGTCAGGGGGCTCTTGGTAAGGCCCCAAGATATTTATATACCTTATGATTTCCAATCGCTGCGCGCTGACGGAAGCAAGACCTGCTCACATAGTTATTTTTAATGTGACTTGGAAATAAAGAACTTGGAAAAAGCCCTCCTTTGCCACCTATTTGCTCCCCTGACTCGTGTCTTGAAAGTTTCCTGAATCCACTTTCCTGGCAGCGAATCGCATGAGGAAGGAAAAATCTTCACTGTAACATGAAAATCAAACAGCAAGCTGTGACTTGGTTACAGGGGAGGTAAAAGGGTGAGGGATCGAGGGCATTTTCATTGGTAATGGTTGGGTTTCTTGGGACCAATGCAGTACCAGCACGTGGGAGCGCAGGGAAGAAGGGGTTTTTTTTTTTGGTAATGGTTTTTATCTGAGTGCCTTTCCCAGCCTCCCCCTCTCAGCTGCAACCCCGAGCTTTGGGAATACCCAGGTACTCACACAAAGCCCAGACATAAAGCATCCAGTTGATTCGGGACAGGTAAAGGTTTGCACACCCAATGTGCCCGCTTCCTAAGGTAACAACAAGTGGTTAATTAGCCCAGGAGGGCCTCATTAGCATGAAGGTGGTAGAGAGACCGGGAAACATGAAAGAAAGGCAAGATAAAAGGACAGTAGTGGGAAATACATGAACTCTAATTACATCAGCAGCGGGGAAGAAGAACCCCAAGTGGTTTGCAGTGAGTGTGTAACTCGGTTTGCAGTGAGTGTGTAACTCACTGCTGAGCACCTGGTACACCTTCCGCCTCCATACAGCTGGTTACAGTCGTGCCACCTCCTACCCTGGCTCAAGAGACAGGTTTTCCTCTCTCTAATTTCATAAAACACCCAATATTGGCCAACGTGCTCCATGTCAGAAACAGCAGTCCCCCACCCCCCCCTCAATTGTCCCTTTTAGCCTTATGATCTAGGAAGGCTTAAGGGGTGGAAGCAGTTTTTCAATAGTTCAGACACTGTCCAATAAGGCTAATTAATCCTCTCCCCTCACCAAATGCACTGAACTGTTTAAAAAAAAAACCTAATTCTGCTTTATATTTAGCATCTGCAGTCACTGCCCAGTTGGGTATTTCAGACAAAATAAAGACCAACGTGAGGCATTTCCTATCTATGGATGTTAAAAAAAAGTAAATAGCCAGGATATTTTGCACAGCTTTTGCATTTTTTCAGAAATCACAGAATCACAGAATCTCAGGGATTGGAAGGGACCTTGAAGGATCATCCAGTCCAACCCCCCTGCTGGAGCAGGAACACCCAGAGCAGGTCACACAGGAACACCTCCAGGCGGGTTTGGGATGTCTCCAGAGAAGGAGACTCCACAACCTCCC
>VZTM01007559.1:91081-135222 GCA_013400555.1 Jacana jacana
TTCTATCGGTAGTTAATGAGGCAGGACTTGCAACAGATAGGCCACTTTTAACTCACAAAAGCTTTTAGATGGCTCTGTTTACTTTGATCCATTTCAGTTCATTTGAGCCTTTTTTTCTTTGCCTTGGTGGTTCTTTCTTTTTTTTTTTAAGAAACCTTCCCCCTCCCGGCAGCCACCCCAGATAAACTGCCGTCCCCCCCACCCCTTCANGGAGAGATTTAAAGTTATTTGTTCCTGATTGGGGGAACTGCTCATTCTTTTATCCCTTGTTATTTTATCCATGTGATGCCAAAAGAACTTTCTTTGTTAAAATGTTCTCAGAACGGATAAAACTAATTTGCTGGAATGTGAAATAATCCAGAAAGTAAGAGGACTGTGCCTAATGTTCACAGACTGAGAATGGCAAATTAACCCGCCACGGTTTCCAGTCCCCGGGGCACAGGACTGGAATTTAAAGCTTCCGAAGAGAGCCCTGGTGCTAATGGATTTGCATGAAACTTGGCATGCTAATGGAGATTGTCTCTTGTAATGAGCTTTTAATTAGGTCTGCTTGGTGCTTGACCTTCTTGTAATACGGGGCCACTCCTCAGATGACAGCATTTCTAACTCACAGGTGTGGAGAAACAGCTTGTAAACAGACGGGACTTCCCCAGCATTCTCCAAATCCAGCCACTTCTTCCCCTCAGATCGCCAGCCTCTCCACCAGCTCCTATTCCTTCCCTCCTGTCAACATCTCTGCTTCCTTGAGTACCAGTTGGAAAGAGATTTTATGCCAGTTGTTTTCACTTTCATGTCTGTTTAAAGATAATATTCCCGCTCAGCTGGAAAACCAAAGGAACGTGGTGGAGTGAGCGCACACGGGCAGCCCCAGGATGGGCCACAGGTTCTGGGAGTTGTTCTGATTCCCACTGTCCTCCCACAAAATAAATAGCTTGGGGGCTTGAGGGGGGGGGGGAGCCTTACTTTGCTAAACAACCCAGCCATCTCCAGAGATAAGGACATGAGCCCAATTACTGAGGGCTGTACATCCCTTAATAGTCTGGGTAGCTTTGAAGACCAGATTTCTATGTATTTGTTGTGTTTTCACACTCCACCACCAAGGGTTTCTTACTGTGGCTCGCTGTATTGTCACTCCAGCCCTTCAGGCTCTCGGGGTGCCCCTCAAGCACTGCTGGAAGGCAGTGCCTCTTGGGAACTGTGTGCATCACTTCTCACAGCACCAGGCTCTCAGAGGGGAGGCTACCGGAGACCGAGCTCTCCCAAACGCTCCAGCTCCTCTCACACACCTTTAAAAAAAATTTAAAAAAGAAATTTAAGAAAGGAAAGAAGCTGGGTGTGAACCCTCTGAATACGTAGCTGAAGAACAGTGGACACCAGTACATACATTTAAACCCTGCCTTTGAAGCAGCCTCTGCCCGTTGCCCCGCTTAGGACTATAATTAGCAGCCGATCTCAGAGGGTACATATTCGTAGAGTCATGGAGTGCGAGGCCAGAAGAAACCATTAGATCATCCAGCGTGATTTCCTGTACATCCCAGGTCATTGACTTTCCCTGGGTTACCCCTGGGCTGAACCCAGTCAGTTGTGTTTGACCAGAGTGTCACTTGGAGCTGGCTGACACATACCTCTCACAAAGGCAACCACTCCTGATGTGACGACATCAAAAGATGGAGAATCTCTCCGCCCTTTTGGGTTGCTTTAATGATGAAGTAACCCTTTTCAATAAAAAAAAGCTCTAATTTTCCATTCAAACATATCTCTCTAGCTTCTAACTAGCAGGTTTGAGTGTAAGTTTCTCCAGTAGATTAAAACCCACTACTTTACTAAGGAGTTTATACCTGTGAAGGTATTTCTACTTTGAGACACTTTCCTATCAATCTTAATCTGACAAACTAATCTAATTGAAATCAGGAAGTCTTTGCTTAATTTATACCTTCTGCCAAGGACTGCAGAGCTGTCTCCCAGCAGTGAAAGTGAAAAGGCTCGGAGGAACACAACCTGCCCCACTCCATAAGGGTGGAAGGTTACTTTAGATGCCTACACCAGAGACATCTACCTCCGAGCTTGTCAGGAAAACAGAAGAAATAGATAATTCAGGGAAAGGATAGTCCAAATGGTTTTAGGCATCTATTATGGGAAGAGACTGATACACCTTAATTCTCTTCATTCAGTATTTTGGAAGAGAGACAAGTAGCTCAGGTGTAGATGACTTCCTGTTAACACCTGCATGGGGTCCCACTATGGGTATTAACATCCAAGTAAAAATGCCATCTCTTCAGGCAGAAGGTAATTCCTGTCACCCCAAAATTGAATAAAACCAGCTTTGGACCTTACACACAAAGGTAGAAAAGCCTGAAGCGTGTTCCTAAATACCCTGGCTCTACCCAAAAGAACTCTTAAAACCTTATTTCCGCCACAATAGGAAGTTTCCCTTCTCTTTTTGGAGCAAAGGCTTCAGGTGGAAAATCTGAAAGTATTGTAATTCAGGCAAAATTCAGACACTGCTCTTGGCAAGTGCTTTGGATGCAGATAAGGGACACGTGTAAGACAAGTTTGTCTTTGTGGAATGAGTCACGGGAAGATCAGCTGTCAAGGCCTTACAAGTGGTTCAGTTCTTCTTACAGACGGTTTTACAATTGTAAGAAAAGTGTCAGGTAGGAAAAAGCCGGTATTCCCCCGAGATCCATGCAGGAACTCCATCAGTGACACCCCAAGCCTCCACATCAGAGCAGGCTCCTCGACTGTTGACAATACAATAAAGAATGACTATTTACCATACGGTAACTAGAGTCCAAAATGTGTTGTCTGTATGGATTCTACTTTTGTTTCTCGTGTCTCCATCCAGGCAGTTGACGTCTCTTGGATGGCAGTGCCTACGGAAACATCCAGATGGCTGGATGTGCATCTCTTGTCCTTTCAGATGAGCTACCAGGAGCAGATGAGCTGGAGAGATGGGAAATTTAATGAAATAGAACAAGGACAAGTGTCGAGTCTGGCATCTGGGCAAGAACAAGCCCAGGGACCAGTATAGGGTGGGAAATGACCTGTTGGAGAGCAGCGTAGGGGAAAGGGACCTGGGGGTCCTGGTGGGCAGCAGGATGAGCATGAGCCAGCACTGTGCCCTCATGGCCAAGAAGGCCAATGGCATCCTGGGGTGTATTAGAAGGTGGGTGGTTAGTAGGTGGAGAGAGGTTCTCTTCCCCCTCTACTCTGCCCTGGTGAGACCCCATCTGGAATATGGTGTCCAGTTCTGGGCCCCACAGTTCCAGAAGGACAGGGAACTGCTGGAGAGAGTCCAGGGCAGGGCTACCAAGATGATGAAGGGAGTGGAGCATCTCCCATAGGAGGAAAGGCTGAGGGAGCTGGGTCTCTTGAGCTTGGAGAAGAGGAGACTGAGGGGTGACCTCATGAATGTCGATAAATCTGTAAAGGGTGAGTGTCAGGAGGATGGAGCCAGGCTCTTCTCAGGGACATCCAATGACAGGACAAGGGGCAATGGGTACAAGCTGGAACCGAGGAGGTTCCACTGAAATATGAGGAAAAACTTCTTTATGGTGAGGGTGAGGGAACACTGGCAGGGGCTGCCCAGGGAGGTGGTGGAGTCTCCTTCTCTGGAGACATTCCAAACCCCAAAACTCCAGGAACCCAGAGGCGTTCCTGTGTGACCTGCTCTGGGTGTTCCTGCTCCAGCAGGGGGATTGGACTGGATGAGCTTTCAAGGTCCCTTCCAATCCCTGAGATTCTGTGATTCTGTGATCACAAACTTCTTGGTGAGTGCCCCAGGGCTACGGAAAGGTCAAAGAGAAAAACCCACACTAAGGTCCTGGGGAGAAATCCTCACAGAGAACTCGAGGTATTTTCTGGGCAGTGAAAGAATGAGCAGGTGAAAGACAATATCGTGCCACCAACTCTGTAATGAGGCGTTAGGGAGGAGTGTTGAAAAGACTGGAAAGCTGTTGAGCTATTCAAAACCCAGATGGGGATGGCAAATCTTTTTGGGGGTGAAATAAACAACAGGGGTGGGGAAAAAACCAAAGGGTCCTCATGGTAAACCCCAAGGGCACCTCCCTGTAGAGGTTACAAGCAAGTTAGGGAGGGGTTTTGTGTGTAGCACATTGCTCAGAGCAACGGTTGCTGTACAAGTAAGGAACCATTTCTTCTTCTTCCAGTGATTATAAATCAGAAATATATTCCTCTTCCAAGTGTTATAAAGGCTGTAAAACTTTCTTCTCGAGCCTGTGGCAGCTTGGATGCTTTGATGATGGTATGACATATATATATGAATGTATTAAAGTTGGCAGATGATCAAAATCAGCATTTTCTTCCAGATTTTTTCTCCCCCAATGGCCTACACCCTCCTGTTAAAACGAGCAGCAATGGATGTTCCCTGCAAGCCTGGAAGTTTAGCAGGTAACATCCAGTCTAGAAGCCAAAATCAAGGTTCTCAGTACTGAAAAGGCTTGATCACTCTTATTTTCCACCAGGCAACACAGACAGGATCTAAACTACATAATCCAGGTAATTGAAGCCATGGTGTCTCAGGTATCTCCAGTTTATTAAACTTGCTCCTGTCCTGGGTGTTTCTGAGCTTCAGCAAAAATAACCAGAACACTACTTTGAATATTGTAGGTGGGAACCTGTTAATTATTGCACAAGAATAAGGGTGAGTCTCAATAAAATGTCTTCCTTGTAATAAAAATTAAAAAAAAAAAGGCATTTGAAAGAGGTCTACCAGCAGTCATCTTCCCTCCACCCTTCCTCGGTGTTGCCTAGAAGAAATGAGACTTGCTGGAGAAGTGAAAAAGAGAAGAGGAGGGGAACGATAGAGAAGGTCTCACGAGTATTGTCAGAATTCAGCTGAAGCTCAGAACAGAAGGATTCCTTGGCAGGTAAGTCCTCTTTAAGCCTTTTATTGAGATTTTGAACAGAGGTGTGAAAATATTGAGCACTTCCCAAGGAGCTGCCAGCTAAACCCCTACCAAATTCACCCAAAGCTCAGAGTTTCAGCCTGTACTTTCAGATGTTTTGAATCTGCTTCTGGATAGAGAGATATCAAGGTGCTGGAGCGAGTGCAGAGGAGGGCAACAAAGCTGGTGAGAGGCCTGGAGAATAAGGCTTATGAGGATCGATTGAGGGAGTTGGGGTTGTTTAGTTTGAGGAAGAGGAGGCTGAGGGGAGACCTCATCCCTCTCTACAACTGCTTGAAAGGGCATTGCAGAGAGGTTGGTGCTGGTCTCTTCTCACGGGCAATGAGTGATAGAAGGAGAGGGAATGGCTGCAAGCTGCAGCAGGGTAGGGTTAGGCTGGACATTAGGAAAAAATTTTTCACAGAGAGAGTGGTCAGTCAGTGGAATCAGCTGCCCAGGGAGGGGGTGGAGTCCCCATCCCTGACTGTGTTTCAGAGTAGATTAGATGTGGTGTTGAGGGATCTGGTGTAGGGGAGAACTTGTAGAGTAGGGCTGATGGTTGGACTTGATGATCCCAGGGGTCTCTTCCAACCTAAATGACTCTATGATTCTATTCCATGATTCTATGGATGGAAGCAGCTGGTGACAATGGCCCCGAGAGAAAATGTCTTTTATTTACCTTCACGGTGCACTGTTCTAATCTTTCCAGTTAAGGAGGGTTATTTTATGCATTTCAAGATGAAATTAGCCGCTTACCAGCTAAACTGTGAAGCAGAAAGGGTGTGAATGGGGAAGCAAAGTCAGCTGTTAAGCTGTTATGGTTGTATCTCACCCTCCGTGAAAAGGACCAGCATTAGATGGACCATTGCTGTTTGCAGGATAGAAACCCAGCACTGTTTTGGCTAACAAAGACTTTCCAAACCTTCTTAGCCCTTTCTTGTGCTGGTTTTCCAAATTGAGAGGAACTGGAGGGAGCGTGGACAGCACTTCCAGTCTCAGCAGGGAGAATCCATACACCAGGGAAAGAGGCAGGATGCAATTAGCTAAAAGCTTATTCCTAAAAAAATCCACCCAACTATTTTCTGTTACATCCAATTGCAAACAGGGGTGCACAGAGAAACTGTTACTTTAAGAACATTACATTGACCCAGTTTCTCAGGGACAACATCCTTGAACCTTCTTTCTGAGGTGAGCTGTACCTCTGCCCCAGGAAGGTGACAAACTTCAGAGACAGCGCTGTTCCGAGTTTAAGATCCAGCGCTGAACTGCCTCCTCCTCACAGAGACTAGACCTTGCTCTACTGAAGTACAACACAAGCCAATCCAAACATCCAGTGGGTGTTTGCCAGTAAAGCACATAGAGGTGAGAACATGAGAATTGTCTCACTGGGTCAGAGCAAGCATCATAGATTCATAGAATCATTTTGGTTGGAAGAGAGCCTTGGGATCATCTAGTCCAACCATCAGCCCCACTCTACAAAGTTCTCCCCTACACCAGATCCCCCAACACCACAGCTCATCCACTCTGAAACACAGTCAGGGATGGGGACTCCACCCCCTCCCTGGGCAGCCCAGTCCAGGCTCTGACCACTCTTGCTGGGAAGAATTCTTGCCTCATGGCCAGCCTAACCCTACCCTGCTGCAGCTTGCAGCCATTCCCTCTCCTTCTATCGCTCATTGCCCGTGAGAAGAGACCAGCACCAACCTCTCTGCAATGTCCTTTCAAGCAGTTGTAGAGAGGGATGAGGTCTCCCCTCAGCCTCCTCTTCCTCAAACTAAACACTCCCAGCTCCCTCAATGGCTCCTCATCAGATTTATTCTCCAGGCCCTTCCCCAGCTCCGTGTCCCTCCTCTGCACTCGCTCCAGCCCCTCCAGATCTCTCTTGTGTTGAGGTGCCCAGAACTGGACACCAGAATCAAGGTGTGGCCTCACCTTTGCTGAGCACAGGGGGACAATCACCTCCCTACTGCTGCTGGTCACACTGTTTCTGATACAAGCCAGGATGCCCTTGGCCTTCTTGGCCACCTGGGCACACTGCTGGCTCATGGCCAGCCCCTTGTCACCCAGCACCCCCAGGTCCTTTTCTGCCAGGCAGCTCCAGCCACACTGCCCCAAGCCTGTAGCCATCCATGGGGTTGGTGTGACCCAAGTGCAGGTCCTCATTGAAGGCCATGCCATTTACATTGGCCCATTGATCAATATCCTTTTCCCAGTACTGATACTAAGGAGGCACCCAGAAAAGAGTAAGAACAGGGCACTCATTTATGCTCCTTGCCTGGTTGCTCTTCCAACTCCCAGCTCTGCTGACCCACAGAGCTGTTGTTAAGAGACTGTCTTGTCTTTGCAGCCCACAGAAGCGGTCAGAGCTCGGCCAAACTGCTCAGTTCAGGCACCAGAAGTCTTAATTGTCATGATTGCTATTGCTATCTGCATCACAGCTTTATTTACAAGCACTGCACATCTAAACCCATAAACCCTCTGCTCTACCCAGACACTGCCAGTTTATACCCCAAAATATTTAGATTTTGTAAAAAGCAGACAATGAGGACTTTGTTTAAGAAAAATGCAAGTAAACCAACAAATAAACAAGACAAAGATAGTCCCCCTGGGGACAAGCAGTTCAGCTTGGGACACTGACGGCATCGTTTTAGTTAACAAGCCTGTGACCCCGGTGAGCAGGGCAGGAAATCTTCCTGCAGCCACCAAGCCCACAGCACCCTCCTGTTCTTCACTGGTTTCTAGCCCACGTGCTCAACACAGTGTCCTTGAATGACAGGGCTTCTCTTCAAAAATCAGGTTTTTTTAGGGGAGGTTTTACACCTCCCAGTCTCCCATTCATTCCTCACCCTAGGACTGCAACACCCTCCTGCTCCTAAAACATCTGCCAAATGTTTTCCAGCAGTCACACCTCCCAGCCCTGCTTTGTCCATGCCCCTGCCCCTTTCATCCCCAAAACCTGAACTACCTCATCCATTTACTTTAGTCCTTCCCAATTAGTTCATCTCCTCAGGGTAGGCAGCCATTCCCCTCGGGCTCCCAACAACTTAATGGCTGACTCTTAACATTTCTTTAATTCATTTCCTTTTACATGCATTAGTGATGAGAGGTCAGGCTCTTACCACTGAATCACAGGGAATCGATGGTACCTACTGAGGTTTACAGAGAAAATCCTACCAGAGCAGGAAACAGAACCTGTGACTCCCAGGCCCAAAGGAAATACTCCTACCACGGACCAGTCCTCCTCTGTCAGGAGATGGCCCCATTGTGGAAGTGGTGGTGGCACGTGACAGAAAGGAATGAATTCTTCTAAATTCACACGCCTCAGCCTGGTCCGTGTTCACGCCTCTGTAGTGGTCATACCCCAGATCTCATCAAGTTTGCACAAAGGTAGGAAAAAGAGAATCAAAGAATCATAGAATTCTTGAGGCTGGAAGGGATCTTTCAGATCATCCAGTCCAACCATCAACCCAGCACTGACAAAAACCACCACTAAACCGTGTCCCTCAGCACCTCATCTGCCCAGCTTTTAAATACCTCCAGGGATGGGGACTCCACCACTGCCCTGGGCAGCCTCTTCCAAGGCTTGACAACCATTTTGGTGCAGAATTTTTTCCTAAAAGCCAATCTAAACCTCCCCTGGCATAACTTCAGCCTGTTTCCTCTTGTCCTATCACTTGTTCCTTGGGAGAAAAGACCGACCCCCACCTCGCTCCTACCTTCTTCCAGGGAGTTGTAGAGACCGAGAAGGTCTCCCCTCAGCCTCCTTTTCCCCAGGCTGAACACCCCCAGCTCCCTCAGCTGCTCCTCACGAGACTTGTTCTCCAGACCCCTCACCAGCTCCATTGCCCTTCTCTGAACCAGCTCCAGCCCTTCAATGTCTTTTTTGTGGTGAGAGACCCAAAACTGGACACAGCCCTTGAGCTGGTGCCTCACCAGTGCTCAGTACAGGGGGAGGATCACTGCCCCAGTCTTGCTGACCACCCTATTCCTGCTGCAGGCCAAAACGGAGTGGTTGCAGCCCCATCCTGAGCTAAACCACTATCACTGCTCTGCAGCTCAGCTAATTGAAGGCATCCAAAAAGAAATGCGTTTGCCAGCCGAGCAGGGCAATGATTTTGTGGAAAAGGAGTCTCAGCAGTGGGTAGCCCAGCAGCTCTGGCAGCACCAGCCTGTTTGTGCTAATGATGACAGCTGCACAGAAGAACTGGGAAAGTTTTTCACTTTGCATGTTTCCAACTCATCTAGTTGCCCTTTTCAGGAGCTCTGGCCAAGTGGAATGGCCCGAGGCCTTGTCTCACCCCTCCCTGACAACGGAAAGGCAGCTGGTATATTCCACACTACGTACCAACGGCCTGTAAAAATTAATGTCATCCAGCTGGTCACCAACAGGATGCCTTTCTCCAGCTAAAGTCACACTCTGGGACTGGTGCATTTGCCCAGTGCCTATGAAAGGAAGATGGGTCTCAGCCTCAGGACTCCACTCCTGCTCACGGGTCCCACGTCTGGGGACCACTCGTCGTGTAAGCATTCCCAGACAGATCAGGGAACAAAGTGTCAGACTTCCTTAGATTACTCACATGAGCCAAACAAGCAGGATTTGGCCTGAATACAGGAATCAGTCAGTTACCCACCGCTAAAATAGAGTGGATAATTGAAGATGAAAGGCAGCTGTAAACAAACAGCAGACCAGAATATTACACTATTCAACAATGTGAGGACTGAGCAGCACATGGAAAAGTACAGTCCTATCCCCATGAAATGACACTGTTATCAAATGATGAGTCAGATAAATTGTCCTCTGCCACACAGATGAGAGTGAATGTTGTCACCTATAGAGGAGGCTATGGCAGGAATTGGTCCCTTCTGCCTGGGAAGAGGTAGAGCTGAAAGCTGGGGAGGAAGGGAAAGGGGAAAGAGCTGTGAAAAGTAAGGTTTGCTGCTCCTACTGCTGGGGGAGAAGGAGAAGACAGCAAGATATCTACTCTTGCTGGGAAAGGCCACCTCCTCCGCAACACAGCCCAACTTTGCCACCAAAGCAGCAGCAGAAGAGCCAGTTTTCCAGAGATCTGTCAACACACCAAGCAGGGACGAGGAGCCTCCAGCTCCAAGGCAACTGCTTTGCCTAGAACCACAACCTGCCCTAGTCCAATTCAGTATTGAGACAAGATGCTGGGGAACGCTGAGGAACTTATCCTGCCCTTGGTTTTTCATCTCACCAACAGAGAGCCAGAGCCAGCATTAGATGCTGGGGGATCCCCACCTCTCTGCCCACTCACACACTGGATCTCCTACCCCATTTTTCAACACTGTGGGCCTCAGGCAACCACTACAGCTGCCTTTACAGTATGCCCAGGAGCAGAGAAATACCTCTGACATCCTGTGGTGAGATCCCTTTGCACAGACGGCACAGAGCGCCTGCTAAAAACCACCATCCTGCTACAATGTCCCAGCTGGGCAGCTCTAAAGACCAGCCCTGTCAGGTCCTGCACAGCCCTGGCTACAGCCCAGCTGATCCCAACAGGAAAAGAGAAGTGTCAGCCCCACTTCCTACGAGTGACACAGCCACTACGGTGAGACTGAGTTTTGGCTCAAAGCCTCGAACGTGGTCATTCCTGCACCAGCCCCAAGGAGTTGAGAGATGAAAGCATGACCCTTTCCCTGCTCACCACTTGTTGCAGAGTCAGGGGAGAGAGTCCTGTGGCCTGAACAGCTTGCTCTTCCCTCATTCCAGCTGAGCTCCAAGGGCTGGGATGCTGTGGGAGAAAGGAAATAGAATCATAGAATCATAGAATCATTTAGGTTGGAAGAGACCCCTGGGATCATCAAGTCCAACCATCAGC
Organism: Jacana jacana; assembly: GCA_013400555.1. NCBI lineage: Eukaryota > Metazoa > Chordata > Aves > Charadriiformes > Jacanidae > Jacana > Jacana jacana. The sequence goes on from VZTM01007559.1 coordinate 101,829, forward strand.
CCTACTCTACAAGTTCTCCCCTACACTAGATCCCTCAACACCACATCTGATCTACTCTGAAACACAGTCAGGGATGGGGACTCCACCACCTCCCTGGGCAGCTGATTCCACTGACTGACCACTCTCTCCGTGAAAAACTGTTTCCTCATGGCCAGCCTAACCCTACCCTGCTGCAGCTTGCAGCCATTCCCTCTTGTCCTGTCGCTCATTGCCCGTGAGAAGAGACCAGCACCAACCTCCCTACAACGCCCTTTCAAGCAGTTGTAGAGAGTGATGAGGTCTCCCCTCAGCCTCCTCTTCCTCAGACTAAACAACCCCAACTCCCTCAATCGATCCTCGTAAGCCTTGTTCTCCAGGCCTCTCACCAGCTCCGTGTCCCTCCTCTGTACTCGCTCCAGCACCTCGGTATCTCTCTTGTGCTGAGGTGCCCAGAACTGGACACAATACTCAAATAGCCTGAGTTTCTTCCAGACCTTCTCCACCACTTGCCCGCTCCTCTCTGTGCACCATCTCTCCTGTCCCCTCGCCTCTGGAACCAGAGGTTCACACGCTGGGTGGGAACATTTCACATCCTCCCGCAGCTGCTGGTCCCGTTGAGCACATACTACAGAGATGATTCAGTCGCAACAGACTCACCACAATCTGTGCCTTTTCCCTTTTTAAACATTATCATTCAGTTTCCAAGAAGAGAGCAATAAGCTTTTATAAGGCCTACAAATATTCACCTTTAAAAATACGCTCCTTCTTTCTGGAGAAATCACTTTTTATGTCTATTTTTGAAGTACAAAGGAGTTGTGGTTCTCCGTGCGGTTTTACAGTTTATGGTCCCACACATTTTGCAAACTGTAAAATACGGATGTTTCCCCAGTGGAAAAATTTCACTATAAAAAAAAAAATCATGGAGTTTCCTGTTTTCACGTGGGCCTTCAGTATTTTCTCTTAAAAAAACCAAAATATCACCCCTGTGGAAGAATCTGGAAGAGCTTAATAGCGAAGAAGCAGCGTTCTACGGACGTGTTAAGTGCCCAACAGAAGGCAATGGAAAATGATAACCTCTCTTAAGAAAGCCAGAGAGTAATTCAGAAGTCCCCGTTTCTGTTTTCATTTACTGATCTCTATATCTCTATAGGAGGTTATTTTCAGCTACAAACTGACTGGTTTCAACCTTGTTACATCTCATTTTTCCACTGAGGTAGTTCAGAACAGAGCGCTCCGGGACGCCAGCAGACGCCCAGCTCGAAGGCTGCTCTGCGCCAGGATCTCAGTGTGTTCAGTACTGAAGAGAAGTGACTTCACAGAGCGGGGTTGACAAGAGGGACCAGGACAGTCCCCAGGAAAGGAATCAGCGGGGCACTAAGTGTAAGGTGGCATCTGACCGTCAGCACACGCTGCGTAGGGTCGTGTTAACAGAGGGACCGAAACATCTTACCCCTCCATCAGGAAAACTTCCCACAGAATCATTTTGGTTGGAAGAGACCCTTGGGATCATCAAGTGCAACCAGTTCTCCCCTACACCAGATCCCTCAACACCACATCTCATCCACTCTGAAACACAGTCAGGGATGGGGACTCCACCCCCTCCCTGGGCAGCCCATTCCAGGCTCTGACCATTCTTGCTGGGAAGAATTCTTGCCTCATGGCCAGTCTAATGCTTTCCTAATGTCCATGTTGGTACTGGCTGGAGAAGCCTCTGAAGGAAAAAATGGGGGAAAAAATGGGCCAGAAGAGAGTAACCTGGTCTAGTTGGGGGTGTCCCTGCTGACTGCGGGGAGGTCGGACTAGATGACACTAGAGGTCCCTTCCAGACTGGACCATTCTATGATTCTAAGAATCAAGGACCTCCCAGGATGTCTGAGGTTTGGTGGTGATGCAACTTGGATATCACTCCNTTCTACCCTTCACACCTCACTGGCACACAAGCGAGGTATTTCCACTGGTGCTCCCCGAAGCCACGCTCTAAGACAGCACTCTGTGCAAGGCAAGGATGGTTCCAACAGCCCAGAGAGAGACAGGAACGGGCCGGGGTGAGAACCAGCTTCCTCTCTTCCTCCCAGATCCTAGATTACAGTAGTGGCAGCAACAGCAGCAATACCCACACTGTGTCTTCAAAGGCCTGTCTGATTTTTTTCTAGCTGTACAAATGGGCCTGTTGACAAATAATTCTGCTTTGCACACCTCGTATCAGGGAGATTATATATATACACACACACATATAGGTGAAGCCCACCAGCTGGGTAAGAAATGTTCTAAAGCCCCTTTTTTAAAGTTTCTAGAACCCTACAAAACCCTGCAGGGGGGATTTTCTTGTCACAGGAAGAACAATTTTCCGACCTGTCATCTCTATAATCCCAGATGGATTTGCCAAATCAGACAATCCAGGACTATCAATGGAGGTCTTCCCAGTTCCAGGCCTTTCCATCAGCTGTTCGAATCTGCCTTCAGTACCTCAGGGGACCCAGGAGTCACATCGGGACATCTTCCTTGGCTGGACAAAAGCCCTGGAAATTTAAGTAAGGGGAGACAGAAGTTAAGTGATTTACTGCAGCCACACGCAGTCAGGTAGCACAAAGCAAGCAAAAGGGTAAATTTGGGGGTTTTAAAAGTATTCTCTGAATTCCCTCTGCAATTTTCTGCTTTTCCATACTGGTTCAAAAGCTGAGCAGAGCTGGGGACAAGGGTTTCTCTGGAGGTTCTTCTGTGGAGACACACGGGCTGTCACAGCAAGGCTCAGCAGGACTGTGGTGCATGAGCTGGAAATAGATTTCTCTGCGCCCAAGGCCTCTACGAGTCTTTCTCCTCGGGCTGTGAAACACCACAGCTTCGAATCCCACAACTCAAACTCGATTCACTTCCTACTCCTCCTCTATATTCCTCTTCTTTTTTTTTTCCTTTTTTTAACTGAATGGGCCATAAACTTCACCAACAGATTCCATACGGGTTGTGTTACACCACCACCTGACTCCAAATCAATTACAGTCCAAGGGGATAGAATTGCAGAGCGTCTGTGAAGCCCAGCCCTGGGGTTTCCACCAGGGACAGAGAAACTACAGTGCTATGAACAGAGCCTGGAGATCCAGCTGAAAGAAAGGAGTGATTTCACGATGACAGCATGGGACTGGGAAGCAGAAGACCCAGGTCTGTGTGCTTGCTCTCCAGGAGGTTGATGTCTCTATTTTGTTCCTCAGTATATGGCTCCTGGCACACCGGAGTCCCCATCCTGAGGGCTTCTGGGGGCTATCATCACATTGACAGTTCATGATAAAGGTGCAGGATGCTTTCTGGGAGACTAAGGCACCGTGAGGGTCTGAGATTCTGTTTCAATGCAAAGCCAGAGATTTCCAGTGTAGTTCTAAGAAATATGAGTGTGTTGATCAGTAAGAACTACCAGAATAAACCCTCTGCTTCTCTGACATCCATCACTAGGAGGGAAATCGCAGGGAGATGAAGATAGAAGGGGCTTAATTCACTAAGTTCTGCTTCCTGCTATTACCAACCACCGTGTCATATAACCCTTTGCACGTCACGCAGGTTTGTTTGTCGGGTGTACTTTTACTGGGCTGAAGGGAAGGTGTAACTTAAGAAAGCAAACAACACTTTCTCTGCAAGCAGATACAGCCACAGGGAGAAGAGATCAGGCAGGTGAAGCCTGGCAATGCAACGCTGAGCCAGCAAAGACGTCTCTGACAGAGAAGGGGGATCTCTGTAGCCAAGGCAGGGCCCTCCTGCACTCAAGCCACCTCACTGAAAGTGCTCTGGGCACTATGCTCTCCAGCAAAAAGAAGAGGCTGCTGCCCAACAGGGAGAACTAAAGCCCTGCTTTGCAGTGTCTGAAGGTGTGGGCATGTCCCAGACCTGTTGTTTGGGCAGAGATATTTCTAGGACAGAAACTGCAGCTTTTACAATGAGAAGTCACGCTGCGCAGCGGCTGGGAACTGCCTGAATCACTGCTGAATTCTGCTGCCCATCAGCTCAGGTCTCAAACCTTTAGGGCTCACTTGTTTTCTGCTGCTCTGAGAAGAAGGTGGCCCATTTCTAATGCAATGCTCCTCACCATTGAAGTCTTCCAAGCCAATCCAGAAACACCTCTTGAGACTCGCAGCTCTTTATCCTTCCTTTACCTCACCAGATTGAGAAAACCAGCAATTGCCAGGCAGTGTTGTAAGAAAGAAACAGACACGGGGCCCGGTGAAACACGCCGCGTCCCTGCGCGTCCCAGTGGGGCACAGCCTGAAGCCTTGGCTCGGTTTTTAACTCTGCACAGCTTGGAAGGATATTAAAGAACAGCTGATGAAAGAAAGAAGGGAAGATCTCTGGATAAACCAGTGGAAGATGCTGTTGCTAAGCACCTGTTTGATAAGTTAAATAAAGAAACATGACACATCCACCCAAAAGCCCGAAGCCAAAGTTCTCTCTGGCATAACTCTGCTAAATCAATCCAATCACGCAAGGAATGAACTGGGTTCAGCACACCTCTGCTTAGCAGCCACTCAGGATCTGCCCTTCCCAGTTTTAGCACCGTTCCTCCAGAGGAATTGCGATGTTAGAGCAGGGAGTTCACTGGAAAGTCAGCCTTTGTAGATCTGGAGCTACGGGGAGGGGTAGGGGTGTGTGTGTGTGTGTGTGTTACTGTTCCTCTCTTACCTAACCTGCCTTGAACTTCTCTTCTGCAGGACCTCAGAGATCAGCACATACTGTTAGTGCCTTTTCACTAAGTGCAGCAAGAAAAGAAAAAAAAAAAGAAAAGAAAAGAAAAAAAGATTATTGTTCACTCGCCAGCTTTTGATAGAACCTGGAAAACAAACAGCTCAGAAGAGTTCCTTTTTCCTCAGCAGTGAAAATCGTGGTAAAGCACCATCTTGATAGTTCCCAAAGAGATTCATTTACAAAGATCAGTATAGGGGAGGCTTGTTCGGTCTCCCGAGATGTATCTCATCCTCTGACAATTCACTGAGACCTTTGCTGTATCTCACTATATGTGTATAATTATCTGCTCTGATACCTGAGCTTCTATGCAACGGTCTTACTCCAAGTAACCCAAACTATCCCCAAGGCATGGCACACACACAGCGGTCAGGGAAGAGAGGGGAGGAGGGGCAGAGGACTTCCCTCCTCTGCCGCTGGAAATCGGCATTTTAGGGCCTTGTAGTCATTTCCTTGCTAGTGTGAGGAAACTTTTTGTACATTTCTATAAAATAGGAGGCCAGAAGTGCACACCCCCATCTTACTTCCTAATATATTATGTCCTCCCCTGCCGAGTCCTGGGACGTAGTCTGGATTTGGTAACTGAAGTAATATAAATGTTAGCTAAGAAGCATTCCAGCAATATGGTTCCAATTTAAGCTTGTTTTGAAGTCTAAAGGACTAATATGTCTCAGAGATTCTTCACTGGACGTTTAGCTCTAATGTAATTGGTGCGGGAGCGCACACCGCTCTCTAGAAGCCCTTCTGCAGCGCTCCAGAGAACAGGTTCCTTCCCAAGCAGGATGCAGAGCGACCACGAGCCGTGGGCCCTTGCTGGCAGCTCGCTCACCTCGCCTGAATTCTGGGGCTCTGGCTGAGGAAGCGCTGTGCCGGGCTAAACGAAGGTGCCTATCGCCCCTGGTTCCACTCCCCTTCTCCCTTCTTGCTTTTTGGAAGGCGCAGGAAGCCACCTCTGAAGGAAGCCCTGCTCTGCAAAGCTGTTTGCACTTTACTTCAATAACGTGCTTCTTGCAACGCTGGCTTTATTTGTGTGGACATGCATTCTCCAGGTTTGCCTGCCCCCTTTTTCCTCCCTCACACCCCTACGGAGCCCCTGCCTGAATCCAAGTAATGAGCTAACCCATGGAACTCATTGCCCTTTATCTTGCTGGGGAACGTGCACCTTTTGAACTGCCATCTGCAGATTGTGTTGATGCACTGACTTGTTAACTGTGCCATACTGTGAAGGAAATGGCATGATTTAGATCAAGTGCTCTGGACGGCTGTTCATAAGAAACACTTGAGCCAAGCTGTTACTGCTCAGGATGTGCCCTGGGGAGAGGGGTTTCGTTTCGGGTCATGCTCTTGCCTTGTATGAGGGCAGGCGCAAAGTACTGAAATCACAGTCCTTCCCTGAAGCTGAGGGGAGGGGGGAGGAGAAACATTATGAAACCATAGAAGCGAAGCTGCCAAATTAACTTCTCACCCTTTCAATCACACTCCAGAGGATAAAAGCCTAACGTTTCTGCCTCAGAAACAGGCTCAGTTTACACCAAACAAGTTATTTCTCTAATTTATCAGACTTGCCAGCTATCATTCTAATTATTGGAAACCTCAGACTTTTTATGAAGTCAGATGTACAGCGTTATTTGCGTGGTTGTGGCCTATTGCTGGATAAATAGGTTTGGGGAAAGAAAGACTTTTTAGAAAGGAACCTGCAGGTTTCTTCACAGGGCTGGGGGTTTAGGAACACTATCAGAAAAATTGGTTCTGGATTCAATTTTCCTTTTTATTTTAAAAAATGCAACCTCCACCATAACATAACGTGGCTCGGGTCAACGTGAGAGGAGGAGGCTGTGATGGAAAGCTCATCAAAAGACTCCCCTTGACTTTCACCAGCTTTAGATCGGCCCTTCATTCTTTGCCTTTGCTGGTGGAGGAGCACAATCACCCAGCAGCCAGGCCGGGCCGGAGGAGCAGTCAGAGAGAGCCATCTCCACAGGCTGCTGCTCACCCAGCCCTTCAAAACACAAACCCTGATTTGTCCATTATATGTAAATGGATGATTAGAGTCATTCTCTAAGACAAATTTACTTTTCTGCACACTCTAAATCTGTTTAGTCACTTTAAAGGTGTCAATTATTGGAGCATGCTAAGACTATGAATTTCTTAGTAATAGCTTTAATAACATTTTGAAATGAAAAGCAGATACCTTGAAGTTGGCTTACTTTGAAAAGACATATGAGTAGATCTGGTTTTAATTTATGTCCTATTCTACATCTGGAATCCCTTATAATTAAAACTAAAAGCTGGACTACTACTTCCACCTGTCAAATGATGAAAAGATGAATGCACTAACAGCTTACTAAATAGCCCGACACGATGGAGTTTACTTGCCCGTTCTCTACAGTAAGAAAGGGGTTTGGACAGGAGGCTAAAGGTCTTTGGTCATTACTAATAACACACTTTTGGTATTAACCTACTACCCCACTTCCACCACGGCCCTGTGGCACCCAGAGTTCTACACTGCACTTTGCACTGTGCTTAGACGGGTGGATTCGTCTCGGCTGCTGCCGCTTTCCAGCTTTCCCAGTCCACAGGTGGATTCTCTCTCCTGGTACCTATTTTCAACCACTCCGCATATTTCTTCCTCTCATTTCATCCTCTCATCAACTGTTTTAATCTGGCAAGTTTTCCATCTGTATTTTTGAAGCACACTCATCCCAAATGCCAGCTTTCCCATCGATGAGAGCAATCCAGGGCATATGACAACCTGGACTCTATTTTTGCATCTTCTTGTGCCACTCCTTTATGATCCCATCCCCTCCTCTTCCTCTTGATCCACCTGTCTCATCTTCTTCCACCTGTCCTTGACAGGATAAGGGGTAAGGGCTTTTAATTAGAAGAGGGGAGATTTAGATGAGATACTAGGAAGAAGTTCTTTCCGGTGAGGGTGGTGAGACCCTGGAACAGGTTGCCCAGAGAAGCTGTGGCTGCCCCATCCCTGGAGATGTTTAAGGCCAGGCTGCAGGGGGCTTGGAGCAGCCTGGTCTGGTGGGAGGTGTCCCTGCCCAGGGCAGGGGGGGTGGACCTGGATGATCCTGGATTCCCCCTGTGCTCAGCACTGGTGAGGCCACCCCTTGAGTCTGGTGTCCAGTTCTGGGCACCTCAGCGCAAGAGAGATATCGAGGTGCTGGAGCGAGTGCAGAGGAGGGCAACAAAGCTGGTGAGAGGCCTGGAGAACAAGGCTTATGAGGATCGATTGAGGGAGTTGGGATTGTTTAGTTTGAGGAAGAGGAGGCTGAGGGGAGACCTCATCACTCTCTACAACTGCTTGAAAGGGCATTGCAGAGAGGTTGGTGCTGGTCTCTTCTCACGGGCAATGAGCAATAGAAGGAGAGGGAATGGCTGCAAGCTGCAGCAGGGTAGGGTTAGGCTGGACATGAGGAAACAGTTTTTCACAGAGAGAGTGGTCAGTCAGTGGAATCAGCTGCCCAGGGAGGGGGTGGAGTCCCCATCCCTGACTGTGTTTAAGAGTAGATTAGATGTGGTGTTGAGGGATCTGGTGTAGGGGAGAACTTGTAGAGTAGGGCTGATAGTTGGACTTGATGATCCCAAGGGTCTCTTCCAACCTGAATGATTCTATGACTCTATGATCTTCAAGGTCCCTGCCAGCTCTGACCATCCTATGATTCTATGATCTTACCACACCTCCTGACCCCAGAGAAGTTTGGTGATTGCTTTTGTACAGGATCAAACAAAACTAGGCCCTCAAATGGTAAGTAGGACCTTTATGTACAGACACAATATAAAGAAAACATCAGCTGCTGGATTAACAGTTTAAAACACAATAAAAACACTCTCCCACAGAACTATTGGCCACCTTTTCCCTAATGTGTTGATATTTTTATAACAAGAATATCAATATCAACAACAATATGAATCTTTGTAGATGCACAGCCAGATTATGAACCTTTCATGGGACTCTGAGATTCCAGCTCTCCAGTGTGAGCCTACAGCCTCTTTTGGCCCTTCAGGACCATTCTTCCCCAAGCAAACTTTTATCCCATTTATCTTTAAAGCTGTTGAAAAAAATTAAAATCAAATAAACCCCCCAAAAAACCCAACAGAGGGGTGAATCCCTTTGCAATGCTACACATTCACCTTCAGAATAAACGAAGAGCAAAGGAGTTAAGGTTTGGAAAGGCCAACTTTGGTTCCCTTCTCGCGTGGTCCTTGCAGCAGCCAGCCCGCTGTGGGGACAGTCTCTGCAGATTAACTCTCTCATCACCTGCTCTCGTTTCCTCTGTTCACAGAAATAGGAAAATATCCCACCTGGAAAACAAGGTTTTACTCTGTTTGAAAAAAAAATCCAAAATGTGAAGGCGTCTATCCTGGATAAAGCAGTTGTGTTGACGCTGCTGTTGGTATTATTGTCATCCTCACAACTATTGCTATTCCCAGTGAACAAACAAAACAAACCAAAAAATCCTCGTAGTTCTTAAAGGCCTGAAAACTGCTCAATAAAGTATTTTCATATCACTGTGTTCCTCGAAGGGAAGTAGAAGTCTTGTCTCCTGAGCCGCTGGCCAGCTGCCCCACATGCTGCCTTGGCATGTTGATGCCAAGAGACATGAATATTCCAGCAAAAGGTTTTAGCTGGGACAGAGAGCTGTGGAAAAAGCTGTCCCAGATATTACAAATGCACAGCACTCGACTTCTTACGTCAAAGCCAAGAGTAATGTGTCGGCTGCCCCAGCAAGTAGGAAATGATGCAGGTATTAAACATTATTACGAGAACAGAGACACATTAGTTACTGCTTATCCAGTAGGGCCGTGAATGGAGCTTTTTGTTGTGAAGGATTTTCATGGGGAAAGTTAATACACTTTGTCCAGACCATGAGATGGTACAAATCAGTGTAGTTCCATCTAAATCAATGGATCAGTGTTGATTTACAGCAGCTGAGGATCGACCCCCTCTCTTTTTTTTTGGCCTGCTGAGGATTGTATAACATACACTGCCTAGAAACACTGATGACAAATTTGAAACTGTGTAGGGATATGCTAAACCAAAAGCCTGATTCAAACCCAAACTGGCTGCTCTCCTTTTAAATCACTAAGAGCTGCTGTCTTAACCGTTACTGTCAAGCGAGCGTTTTTAACCATGCATCAAAACGCAGTGGCTGCACCCTCCGCTCGGTGCCACGCACGCTGCATTCCACACAAACTCCAACCCGCCCACTGCCCAGTCCCAAATGATGTGCTGGTTTAATCTATTTTTCACAGGGGGTGTTTCAGAGCAGGAAAATTAGAAACAGGTAGAAGGGACTATTATTACTGTCTCATAGTGTGCTCTTGTACATGAGGATTGGATTAAGATAACATCTGGTCTATATTTCTTGAACTATTTCCCTTTTATCACAAGAAAATCGGCAACCCATCTCACAACTGCTCCTAATTTAGATCTAAATATCACTGATGAAACATTGTACAACATGCTGTTATCTATTAAAATGATTTCCCTGAAGGAACAGTGGATACTTTTATATTTTCCAGCAGAGGCAACTATATTCCCCCTCAGCACTAACTGCTTACCTTATAATCATATACTCAGATGGCAAAAGCAAAATCACTTTGGAAAAAACAAATGAGTCCCCACCAAACCTTCAGCTGGTGTAAATTAATGAACATTCACCCATTTCAGGGAAGTGAGGGCCATTTACACCACCCTCCTTAGGACAATGGCTTTGATTCAGATACAGCCCCAACCCGCAAGGTGCTAAAGGATCCTCTTGGTTTGAAGGGGAGCCCTTTAAACCTAAGCCCAGGCTCCAACCCATCACTTAGCAAAGTTTTTAAGCATGTGCTTCGGGGCTGGACTTTTCCACACACAGCAGAGGAACAATGAAGAGCCCTGAGACTCAGTTTGGGAAGCAGCAAGGCAGAGCCCAGCATCCTGTCATCCCTCCCGTTCGGTTCAAACAGAAGAATTGTCAGTGGAATGCAGTAATCTTTTTTTCAGCACTTTGCAGAGTTCAGGTCCCCAGAAAGCAGCCTATTGAGTTCAGCAAATAAAAACTTCTGTTTTCTTCAGGAGTCTATAATTCATTTTCATGGACAGTAAATCAGAAAAGGGGGAGGAGAGGAGGGGGGGGTGAGGGGGAAAGCATTTTACAATCTCAAACTATTTTGCATGCCTTCACCGCACATCAGTTTTACCCATTTCCATCGCAGCGTTACCACTTAGAGCGGGGGAATTAGATAAGCATACGCTCCCAGTATTAACTGGTTTAATTTAAAAGTAATCTCTACCATCTGGAATTACTATTTACTGTTGTTCGGAGGAGGAGAGAAAAAAAAAAAACCCCAAAATAATCTGAAAGGGTAGAAAAGCTGGTTTCTTTGAAAGAATCACCAGTCTGAAGGAGGGAGAAGCATACAAGGAATGTAATTGATTGTCCACCAGTCAACTTGGATATTTTGGAGGGAATTCTGAGAAGAAAAAGGCTGTAGCAGTTATCAGCGGCCAGACTGGAGCCATTCATTTTTCACCTGCTTGTGTTTGTTGTCTGGCAACCAGTCAAGGGGGCTATTAGCAGAATTAAGCTCCAGAAAGAAAAGATTACCCCGTAGGAGGCAAGATAAAGACTGGAAAGTGTGGCTTGTTATCAGTATCACAATAAGGACCAGGTCAGAAAGGATTCAGTGTGGGTTTCATTTCAAACAGGTAATCTCTGCTGAAATAATAGAGTAATTGTTGCTTTGAAACCTCTCCGTGTCAGCAGGCTGCAGCCCATCCGATCCACATTCTGGATTTAAGGAAGAACTCCACCGAGCCTGAAACAGGCACCCGGGGAAACAAGCGAAGAGCAGCGCACCGGTGGAGAACATCCTCATCCCCTAATTCCAGGTCAATATAGCGAAACATAAAGTATCATTCAGGGCAGTTTTATACCTTGATTTATGTCTCCCCCTCCTTCTCAGGGCTGCTTTCTATCTGTCTATAAAGTTTTGGTCTATAAACACGCAGCAACGTAATACAAAATATTGCGAGAGGAATAACATGGGGAATTATGGGCCATCTCACAAACCCTGACCAGGAGCAATCAATCAAAACCCTCCAAGGCTACTCCTTGGAATACAACTTCTTCTAGGCTTTATTCAAAGGCTGGAAAGCAGTGACTGGGACAAGCCACAAGAGCAAGATGCGCATTGCAGATGATGGGGGAGAGCTTTTTAGGTTTTTCTGGCCAATTGCCTAAATGCTGGTCTTGAAAAGCCATTGTGGAGTGGGCTTCTCCTTCTCCTTTTCTCTTTTCTAACAATAGTGGCACCTTTCTCTCGGCCTCCTCTAAGAAATGTGCATTGACTGCTTGGAGATTCATAGAATCATTTAGGTTTGAAAAGACCCTTGGGATCATCAAGTCCAACCATCAGCCCCACTCTACAAGTTCTCCCGTACACCACATCCCTCAACACCACATCCAATCTACTCTGAAACACAGTCAGGGATGGGGACTCCACCACCTCCCTGGGCAGCTGATTCCACTGACTGACCACTCTCTCTGGGAAAAACTGTTTCCTCATGGCCAGCCTAACCCTACCCTGCTGCAGCTTGCAGCCATTCCCTCTCCTTCTATCGCTCATTGCCCGTGAGAAGAGACCAGCACCAACCTCTCTGCAATGTCCTTTCAAGCAGTTGTAGAGAGTGATGAGGTCTCCCCTCAGCCTCCTCTTCCTCAAACTAAACACTCCCAACTCCCTCAATGGCTCCTCATCAGATTTATTCTCCAGGCCTCTCACCAGCTTCGTTGCCCTCCTCTGCACTCGCTCCAGCACCTCCAGATCTCTCTTGTGCTGAGGTGCCCAGAACTGGACACCAGACTCAAGGGCTGGCCTCCCCAGTGCTGAGCACAGGGCGACAATCACCTCCCTACTGCTGCTGGTCACACTCTTTCTGATACAAGCCAGGATGCCCTTGGCCTTCTTGGCCACCTGGGCACACTGCTGGCTCATGTTCAGCCCCTTGTCACCCAGCACCCCCAGGTCCTTTTCTGCCAGGCAGCTCCAGCCACACTGCCCCAAGCCTGTAGCCATCCATGGGGTTGGTGTGGCCCAAGTGCAGGACCTGGCACTTGGCCTCATTGAAGGCCATGCCATTAACATTGGCCCATCTATCCAGTCTATCCAAGTCCCCCTGTAGAGCATCCATCTGCAGTTTGCTTTCTTGCTGCCAGCAGCAAGCTCCAATCAGCAAAACAGCTGAATTTCTAAGGCTCAAAATGCAAATGATGAGCTGGTGAACACCACCAAAGTACAAAGAAAATACAGAAAAAGACTCTCTCAGCTAAAGTCTCTTACCTGAGGGCAATCTTTGGTTACCAAGTCTTGGAGACACTTAAAGAAAGCTTCACTTTGCTGTGGACTTAGTCTTATCCATAGTCCTTTTCAAGCCATGACACCAGGAGAGAAGGCTGGTAGAAGCAAGTCAAGTATCTTCTGCTGGAGCCATTCTGAGATCTGGATGTGGAACAGAAAACAGTAGTTAATGAGGGGTTGTTACACATGGAGGCAGTTCCCTGTTCCCCCCTCAATTACTGAGGGGCTGTGAGAAGCCCTCAAAACAACCTCCAGAGGACACAGCCAGGCTGTGATTTCAGCCCAGAATCTTGGTGCTGAATCCACAAACCCATTTTATGGGTATAATCATGGAATCATAGAATACTTTGAGTTGGAAGGGACCTTAAAGATCATCTTGTACCAACTCCCTTGCTCTGGGCAGAGACACCTCCCACCATACCAGGTTGCTCCAAGCCCCCTCCAGGCCTTGAACCCCTCTGGGGATGGGGCAGCCACAACTTCTCTGGACAACCTCAGCCAGGCTCTCACAGCAAACAATTTCTTCTCAGATCTCATCTCAATCTCCCTTCTTTCAGTTAAAACTGTTCCCCCTTGTGCTATGGCTCCAGGATCAAGAGTCCCTTCCCCATCTCTCCTGGAGCCCCTTTAGGGACTGGAAGGGGCTCTAAGGTCTGCCCTGGAGCCTTCTCTTCTCCAGGCTGAATCCCCCCAACTCTCTCAGCCTGTCCTCACAGCAGAGGGGCTCCAGCCCTTGGAGCATCACCATGGCCTCCTCTGGACCTGCTCCAACAGGTCCATTCCCTTCCTGTGCTGAGGACTCCAAAGCTGGACACAGTACTGCAGGAGGGGTCTCACGAGAGGAGAGCAGAGGGGTAGAATCCCTGCCCTCACCCTGCTGGCCACACTGCTGGGGATGCAGCCCAGGATGCGAGAGGATTTCCACTGGTGAATGATGTATGTATGAAGACGAGTGTGCTCGCTCCCTCCCTGGGTTCCTGCTACCGCTTCTTACCACAGTGTCTTATCAACTCACAGATGAGATAATTCACATTTAAACATTTGTGAAGGGTTGTCCAAGAAGCTCTGAGCTTGTAAAGTTTTAATTTAAGAAATCTTGCAAAAGCAGGGGATTTTCAGAAAATAATCTATGTACCAACATTTCTAAAAAAAATAGGGAATTTGGGGTAACTACAAGAAGGTCCTCAGAGCATCAGTTCCAGATAAGACTACTGTAAAGCTGTGGTAAGATGGAAACAGCTGTAGGGCTCACAGCCCAGACGATAGTATCAACCCTCTTGATGAAACAGAACACAAATCTCAAATGCTTAAAATGTTTACATTATTGTCTTTTTTTTATTTCTTTTTGGTAAAAAGTAGAGAAGCTGACAGAATAAAGTTCAGTTTCATCTGAGCTGCTTGGAAGGTGGAGCTCATCTGTTACACGCAATGGAATTCAACAATAGTGATAAACACTGTCAAATTTGTCCCTCTCTACCTTTAACCCGTGTTCCTGGTACCTCCTTCTAGCAGCAGATATGGGCTGTTAGGAGTATGAAGCCAAAGGGTTCAGAACTCAGTTCTTCCATATAATTCCCACTGTCAAATGCAGTTTCACCTACAGGTAAATGGGCTTTTAGGGCAATTACTTTTTGGTCCTTAAACAGCAAAAAAAGAAGAACTTAAGGTCAAGGCTGACTTCGCATTAAGAGCTATTTTGTTCCTGCCAGGAATATATTAGCTACAATTTTGCCTCCCAAGCAAGGCCAGTCACTTCAGTCACTCCAAACCTATCCCAGTGGGAACCTTTACACTGTCCCAACACTGTATACACTGCCTACAGATAACACTGACTGGTTCTAAATCCAGGGAGGAGAAAGGAACCAGCCTTGAAGAAAGCTCAGGGTCCCAGTCTTTTAAAAGTGATTTCTGAAACAGTTCCTGTCTTGTGTTTTGCTAACTTATTCCAATTACTTCTCTTGCTTCTGTGATACTTCAGAGGCAACAAAATCACCACACAAACCAAAAGAAACCCCCCCAAAAAATGGAAAGCTCCTCATTCATAATAAAGCTTGGACTCGGACTCCAAAATGAGCTCCACAGGAGCAGCCTCCGGGCTCTCCTGACTCCACTGAAGTCACTGGGGAGCAGATGGGTTTGGCTGCAGCAGGATCACGGCAGATTTGAGCATATGAGCCGAGGGGGCTGATCCCACTAACACTTCATAGCAGGCAGAGAGCCAGGTGTGCAGAGATCTTCAAACTAAAGCCTAATTGAGTGTCTGAATTCCCAGTGAAATCCACAGGGAGTTAGATGCCTCAGTATCAACCTGGCTATTGATGCAGCTGCTTGTCACTGTGAGCACACCACCCATTTCTAGAGCTGGTGATGGCACTTGCTGTTTTACTCTGCTTTCTCTGGTTTGCTTTTCTTGAAGGAGAGAGAAGTAAAACTCTGAGGACAACTGTACATACATGAGCATCTCCTCAAAGGAAGAGAACAACTCTCACACCTAAATATGAACCTGAGCAACACGGGGAGAAAATTAGCACCGGGCTTGAAAGTTGTGAATTTATACTATAAAGCCTGATAAAAGAGCTAAAAGTTCTGAGAGAGATTTAAATTATCTGAAGCCCAACCACCTATCTGCTTTTTGCCACGTTATCATCGAGATTAGCTGATAAAAACGTTTGGTGAAGGAACCAAAATCAAAACATTCTGATTTCACCCAAAAGGCACGCTCAGCTTCTAGCAGGAAATAAGAATCCCGCACCTATTAGATCATATCTTTGCTTCCCACTCAGAGCAAAGGATTGATATAACAGACATGTTGAATCAAGGCACTCGTTCACTCTGCTCTTTTCCTGCACAGTCACTTTCAGCCAACAGATTTTTACTATATATATTTTTTTTTTTATTATTTTTTTCCCCTGGAATATCTGTGATTCCTTGGATTCTTTGAGGCTATTTCCCTTAATAGTTGGAGTGGAAAGCTGCAGCACAAGGCTTTCTCTCTGCCGGGGCAGAGGCACACGCAGTCTGTCTGCGCTGCTGCAGTCGAACCAGCCCAGCTTGAGAAAGTATAAACACCGGGGTGGGCAGAAGAGCCAGAAGTAAGGGGCCAGGAGGGAAAACAGCCATGTCACTGTTATTTCTTTAACAGATTAGGGCCTGATCCAGGTCCCACCGAAGTCGGTGACAAAGTTCCTATCAAGTTCAACAGAAGTGATCGTTAAAGAGCGTGTTTTCTTGCCAAGTAGCTGAGTAATATGGCCGGGCCCTACAGATTTCCGTGGCAAAGAAAGCGATCCTTCCCCACCTCCACTGTTCTGCAGGGAGCAGACCTTGAAAAGAGCAGCATCTTCAGGAGATGGGATGCCATTAGCACAAATATTCATAGAATCATAGAGTCACTCAGGTTGGAAGAGACCCCTGGGATCATCAAGTCCAACCATCAGCCCCACTCTACAAGTTCTCCCCTACACCACATCCCTCAACACNTGTCCCCAGTCCCCTTCCTCCCCTTTGCATATGAGGAACTTCAGCAGAGATTTTCAGGTGTTTTCAGACATGGGACACACCGATAAAGAAGGCAGCTTCTCCACTTGGTATCGACATGAGCTTTTACTCTCCCTGCTCATACCTAGAGATGAGCACAGGGACTGCAGCATAAAGACTAGAACATTATTGATCTCTGCAGTTTAGCAGGTGGAAAGAGCAAAGCCACACAGACTTCTGCAACCCATGAGTAGATACTTTGAAACTGCAGGTGTTTTAAGCTTTAGTCAGCACATCCTCTCCTTTCTGGCATCCTGGCTTTCTCCTGCTCCGTGCCCAAACACAGGGAGGCAGTTCCAGGCTCTTTGTGCTTGACTGTAGGAGCACACAGCTGCCGGCCAATGGTTGGAGTTTTGAGCTCACACTGGTAGCACAGCTGTTAAATGGTTATTTCACACCAAGAAACTTGACAAAAGTCAGAGGCAAAACCTTATTTAGTTGTTTCCTTAAAATACTTGGGGTCCAGTAACACGGAGTTCTAAGTCTTTCGAAATACAGACCTGTTTCTTGTTGCTGGTGTTGCTTTGCAATTTCAGGGGAGAAATGAGATTTGATGAAATAATAAGGGGAATGACACATTTGAGGAAAAAAAAGTACCCACATCATTAGTATGAGGAAATGGGGCACATTAAGAACGTAGGGAGACATTTCTTAATGGCATAAAAGAGAGGGTTTATTAGTTTGGATTATCCCAAGGGGGTGTTTGTTTCTCACAAGACTCCTCCAGAATGAACATACCTTCGGGAAACACCTGCTTTTCCCCCAGTTGCTTTCTCCTGCCTCGAGTATGTTCTTACCCTAAGGCTGAGGAGCTCGTTCTTCCCCTAAAGAGAAAGTATTCCATAGGGATTGCTTTAGAATAAATCCTATATTTGTTAGGACTCAGTATGGGTGAAAAGGAATGAACTGAATGGAACAGCAGACACAAAGGCAGGGCTGTTTTCTGTTGTGCATACGCTGGCTGCGTGTTCAGCATTTATTATCAATAATATTTATTCCCAACAGATTCCTGAAACCAGCCCGTGTCCCGCCTCCACGTCGCACCTTCTGCACCAGGTGTTACACAGGCGCCACTCCCCGGGTGTGTGCTTAAATCTGGAATTTATGCTAGATTTGTGGGGGTGGAGAGACGGATGGATACAGGAATTGTGGGCAAAGCCGTGAGAATTGACCGTAGATTTTAAAAACTGGATGTTGAAGATAACCAGGTTTGTAAGTTAGAAAAATACTGTTTGATCCACAGATGATTTTTTGTCCCCAGACTCACGTTCTAACTAAAAATACTTGGCTCCAAGGATGCTATTTGTTTTCTACCACTGTCAGCGTGACAAGCCTGGATGTACAGAATCTGGGCAGATCTTACAACCAAACTGTTCCTAGAAAACAAATCTTAAAAACAATATATGCAATACAGCTGCTTAGTAGTTCCCCAGGGCTTACTGGTGCTTACTGCCAGCTCCCAGCTCGTTTTGCCTTAAGCAGGGAGGGCCAATTTCTTTAGATTACCTTATACAGTATGTACATCTCTCTCCCCTCCATGCTGTCACCCTAGATGGCTCTAACAAGTCTCCTGCTGTCACATTCTTGTTCTCAGGAAGATCTGTTAACATTTTTCTCTCCTTTTGATCTCTGGACCCTTCTCCTGACACTTTTCACAGCCTCCTGAAAATGGGATTCTTGAAGTCAATAATTTGCTGATGGTCTCTCTAGTGTAAACTTAAATGTTTTTCGTCTTGGAAGCTATTTCCTTATTTGTTCCTTCCACCTTTCCTACAGGATTCAAGAGACAGGGGATTTAATAATCATTCTACAGGCTGAAACGCACACTACCACCTGCCTGCTGCTCAGTACACCTAAGCTGCCTATGAGTATTCTGGGATGTATATCTGATAGCTCCTTTCCTTTATGCTATTCGATCAGTTTAAGTATATGGAGGTGCTACAGCTGACAGGAGATTTTACATGTGAAGCCACATTTAATGATGTGACAGTAGATGAGACCTCTTCTATCCACAGGGAGTCCCACTGGGCCTGTAAGGGTCCACGCCTTCAGAGCCCCTTGCAGGACAGAAGCCTGAACAAACCATCTAGTACAGTAAGAAAATACTTCTCAGCCTATTCTATTCCCCACCTCCCTCCCCCCCTCAGAGCACCACCAACCCTCCAGCTGGTTAAAATAGCACAGTATATTCTGTACCACAAAAGACTGTAATTTGTAAGGAATGCTAAGCACTCGGAAAGCACAAGGGGACTCTGAGAGTGGGGAGGTCCTACCCCATAGACACTCTGCCCCTTTCAAACCATGGGAATAGAGGCTGCCTCCCTCGACGTGAAACGCAGCCTTAAGAGATGAATGCTGTTCTTAGGCTGAACACAAATAAAAA
Source organism: Jacana jacana (assembly GCA_013400555.1). NCBI lineage: Eukaryota > Metazoa > Chordata > Aves > Charadriiformes > Jacanidae > Jacana > Jacana jacana. Next base: position 120,808 of record VZTM01007559.1, read on the forward strand.
AAGATGTTTCCAAAACTGCCCAGCAATCCCTTAGCTCAGAATCTTTCTTTTAAAACAATGAAGCCTTTTATAGGTTGCATACAAAGGAGGAACGTGGAAGATAAGTTTACTCTTACTCCACAAAAGAAATCTGATTATATACCAATGTATGGAGCAGAGAATGTCTCAACTCTCGGGACATGAGTCCCCAAAGTGGTACCTATTGCCACCTCCAAGCCTTGTGGCATTGAAGGAAGGCCAAAGAAATAAGATGGGCTGAATCTCCAGTTGATAAGAACAGGAACAATCAGCACAAGGACTTCTGGTCATTTGGGCATTGTCCTCACCAACGACCTTCAGTTTTCTAATGGTTTCCACTTGTCTCACACTATTTAAAAGTTGAACTGGTTTCAAAACAAGCAAAACCAGATTTATTCAAGACAAAATGTTGGTTCAGAAGACATTTCTGACTATGGGGACCCTGCACATAGGGAGAAGTTTCCATGGTTCTGGGTGGATTTCCATACCTTTTGCTGATTTTGTTTTTTCTTTTTTGCCAAAACCCTCCTGCATCCTCACAGTTTCACACCAGTTGTTTCCCCCATTCACCCTGTCCTCTCCCTCCTCTCCCTGTACTGGGGAACGGTGCTGGCCATATCACCCATGCTCCTGCTTTTGCTGTGGAGCCGTGAGTCCAGCTGAGTGGGGAACTGGCAGTCTTTTCAGCTGCTGAAGGCTCCATACCATAAGGACCACAAGTCAGAAGCTGAAGACAGCTGGAATCAATGGTCAGGAGCTAAAACCTGGATATAGATTTGACACAGGTGACACAGCCATAGCAAATATGTTCCTACTTCCATCATTCCCTCTTCTCGCCAGCCTGCAAGAAAACCTACCACTGAGATATCTTTTTTTTTTCTCAGGAAGGAAAAAAATCTCCAGCTGAAAGACTCTTAAAAATTAAACCACGATTAGAGAAGCAAAAATACCAAGAGAATTAATGATGTCTGCTAGTACTTGTTGTACCTCTCCCCCATAAGGAAAGAAAAAGTGGTACAGTTACCACAGACCCAGGTGAAATCAGTTAGTCATAGTGCCTTTGAGAAATTCCACCGGATTTCATGAGCTACGCAGGTCAGGTGGGATCAAGTCAATGTTTCAGGCAGCAACCTCTGAAGAACCCCATAACTGCTGCATGTGATGCTGCTGAGGCTGTAGCTGCACCCCACTTTCTGCATCACTGCAGAACCACATGACCCAACATGGCATTAATGGCAGTTGCTGACAGAGGCACTATTTTTCATACGACTTGTAAAATTCAGGTACTTAACGCTTTTGGTCATTAAAACCACAAGGTTCCTTTTGCAGGAAAAATAATACCAGTTGCAGTGTTTTGGCCAAATTCCAACGCATTCAGGTTATGCTCTCCTGGGAGCAGGGTGGTAGGAGGGACTTGCACAGCTCCAGGACCTTCACCCTTCAGTTGTTTGGAGGCTCATGGAAAATAAAGAACTCTAAAGAGGCTGGAATCAGAGAATCATCTCAGTTGGAAGGGACCTTTCAGATCATCAACATCAACCCAACACTGACAAAAACCACCACTAACCCATGTCCTTCAGCACCTCATCTGCCCAGCTTTTAAATACCTCCAGAGATGGTGACTCCACCACTGCCCTGGGAAGCCTGTTCCAAGGCTTGACAACCATTTGGTGAAGAAATGTTTCCTAACACCCATTCAAACCTCCCCTGGTGCAACTTGAAGCCAATCCCTCTTGTCCTATTGCCTGTGACTTGGGAGAAGAGAGTGACCCCCACCTTTCTATAACCCCCCTTTTTCAGGGAGCTGCAGAGAGCGAGAAGCTCTCCCCTTTTCTCTCCTTTTCTCCAGGCTGAACACCCCCAGCTCCCTCAGCCTCTCCTCATAAGACTGGTTCTCCAGACCCCTTACCAGCTCTGTTTCCCCTCACTCCAGAATTTCAATGTCCTTCCTGTCGTGAGGGGCCCAAAACCAAACACAGTATTTGAGGTGGGGCCTCACCAGTTCTGAGTACAGGACCAGTTCGGTCCTATCATGCAACTTCCCTGCTGGTTTCTCTCTCTAAGAGAGAGCTTCCCTCTGCCTCTCTAAGAGAGAGCAGATGGCTCGGTGCATAGATGACCTGAAGTACCATCCAGAGGAACCTCTCTTCCTCAGAGAAGAGAGAAAGCCTAGCGCAACGTTCCCAGCTTAAGACTGTAGTTCAATCTTTTGCCTAATAAGGATGGAATTAAAGCACCTCCATTAGATGGAGTAAATACGGGCCATGGTATCTCTGCCTTAATTCGTTCTTGCCAAAAGGTCAGCCTGGATGGACCCAGAGGGAGGACTGTGTTATACATCTCCCTCGAAACAAAAATCCTACTTTTCTCTTGAATGCCTGCTTTCTGCTCTTCTGACCAGGCACACCTGTTTTCTCTACTAACTCAAATCCTTGCAGCCACGTGTGCCCAGGGGAAGGCCAGGGAGGGGGGAGAGAGCGTAATAAATAGCAGAAGCAAATAATTTACCCAGTAAAGAGCATTCCATGCTTTCTGTATGCAAATTCTGCATAAAAATTCTACATATATGGTGCAGAACTGCTCCGAACTGAACTCTAAAAATGTTCAATGCAAACACAGCTGTTATCAAGTGTTGTTCTTTCCAAGACTCCATTCGGTTTGATAGTTATCACTATGCCAACGGCATTCCCAGCACAAATCTCCCTTTCTGAGACTTTCACAACTGCTTTACACACAACAAGAGTTTGCTTCACCCCAAACCTCGGTGCTCTGGATCTCTATCAAAAGCCTGATTTCTCCTTTCTAACAGGACTGAGTGAGCCAAATCAGCTCTAACAGATACAGACCAAAGATAGCTAATTTAGGTTTTTAGGAATTACAAATCTTTTTAATTTAAGGACACATTTTATAACATCCCCGTCCACCAACATCTTGCAGCACCTTTGAGTACACACTCAAATCTCGTGGGTGTCAGAAGAGATCTGATAGAGAAGTTTAAACCCCAGTATCTGGTAAAATTGGCTGAAGTGATTCGAATTCAAATATCAGTTTTTGAGGGCTGAGGCAGATCAGAGAATTCTGACAGTGTGTAGGGTTTTGGTTGAGCGGTTAGATTGTTCTTTATATCAGCTTTTCAAAAAAAGGGGTATTTTTTTCATCTAGCTACAGTGGAGGCTTTTTTTTTTTTAAGAATCAGAAGTCTGTTAAATTTATCCTTCTACAAAACTAAAGGGGACAGCACTTCACTTATACTTCCTTCAGGGGGCTGATCATAGGACCTCGCTGTGCATTGTGTTCTTGAGAAAACGTCTAAAATAACTCAGCAGCTGGCACTTCCCGATGGCACAGGGACTGAGAGGTCAGCTCCCCAGCTGAGGGCTAGTTAACTCAAATCAGGACCTGAACTGTTGATTACAGAATATGGCTTAATGCTATATGTGTGTTATGTGACTTAAAAAATCTGAGCTGGAACACTCTTATTCATTTCACTGGATGCTGACATGGGAGATGGGAGCTTATTGCTCTTTTGCATCCCTGAGTGTTCCTCCACCCTCATCGAATTGAAGGAAGCAGAGATGGCAACGTTACCAGGGCTGCCCTTCCTCATTCCTTTCAGATGGGTGGATCTTCCAGGATCATCCTTCCCAGCGCAGCAGCCACGGAGCTAATGAGGTGGAGCAGGTCACCTGCACACAGAAAGAGAGAATGGGAGCAGACCTCCTTCTGCTCTGGAGCAAAGAGAAACACGTGCTGCAACGTGGAGTAGTTCCACGTAGCATTAGCAGCATATCTAGTATCAAGTCACAAGAGAAGTCCTAAGAGCATCTGCCGGGTTTAGTGTTGTACACCCCAACCATACACTTCAAACTCCATTTTTAGAGCGAAGTAAACGCTCCCCTACACAATTTCAAAGCACTTGGGACAGCCTCCTACTGCAGCTCGTCCTCTCTCCCTCATTAGCTCACCAAGCAGCAGCAGAGGCAAGTGGGGGGTTACTGAGGCATTGTAATTACCAACTGATAGTGTGTGACTGGGGAGAGCAGAAGTCTCTAATTAAGGCAGGCCGGTTACTTTCCTCGCTTAAGGCTTCCTTTGCTGAAGCACCAGGCGGAGCTATGGTAAAGAAGTCCAACCAAAAAGCCTGATGGTTATTTCCATCTCTGTGATATAGATAGATACGACAGAATTCAGACAGGTTTGACTCCATCTGGGCACAAATACAGCCTTGAGAAAAGCAGGAAACAAAGGCATGTGGCTCTCTCCAGTAGAAACCAAGTCGCCAACCCCTGATTCCTAATGGTGACCAGTGACAGATACCAACAGTCACAGTGAAGGAGTCCTGGTCTGACCTGGCAGTGGGTTGAGTTTCACGATGCCCCTGCCCTCCGTATCGCCTATGGAGAGCATGCAAAGCCCACCCTCAGGGGCTTGGGGGGTTGTGCAATTGCTTTGAGGATTCTTCAGTAGTTGGCATCGGGTCCAAGGACGTGCTGTAGGTTCTTTGATTTCCTAAGATCATTTATAATCCTTTACAAAGGGGGTGGTGCTGAGGGACTGCAAACTGTGAAAAGCAAGTGGCTCTCGGTGGAATTGCAGAGAATATTGAGTTGAGAGTTGAGCTCGAGGCTTTACTTTGTAGTGAGGTTTCCCATCAGCAACAGAGATGGATGGAGGGTCACCTGCTACATGCCACTGCACTGGACGTGCCAAATTTCGGTTCCTCCCTCAAAAGAGACATATTTATGAAGTACAAGGTAATAGGTTCAGGTGGAGGAGAAAGTTTGTGGCTGAGAGGAACATCTTTCCTCAATAGACAGGTTCAAATCACTCCACAGGGACTCCCACACGCTCTCTCAGAGGAATCACATAAAAAGCGTAGACAAGGAAACAAAAGATGACTGAAAACATGTCACAGAAAGGAGGAAACCCGAAATCTTTACCCCTGGGTGTGTTTAATTGTACCTGACATTGTAGACATATGAAGAGAATAAGCCTTGCAAGAATAAGCTGGAGGAAGCGATTGAGAATTGCCACTGGGGTGAAACCAGACAGACTTGAGAGGTCAAAGCCACAATCCTCAGCTTGCCAGAGTCGATAGATAGTCCTGTCTGAGCACTCCGAGAAGAAAACTGATTAAGACAATCTGCAAGAGACAAAAGACAGACAACAGAAAAAGCCAGTATTTTTCCAGGAATGAAAGCAACACATGATTACAATGAAGATTCCAAGTTTAGGAAGGACTTCTTTGGTTCTGGTCCACATTGATATCCATGGCGTTACAGCAGGCACCACCCCAGAGGCCATCACAGACTGCAGAAAAGGGCTTTTAAATGATCTTCTCAGAAAACTTTCCAAGCAAGGAAAAGAAGAATAAGTGAAAGTTTAGTTCATTAAGCAAGCAGTGAAGGAGGGGAAATCTGGTTTTGTTGAGTGGTAGAATGACTTTTACAGAGAACAGGGTTTTAGTCTCACACAGAGGGTTAACAGCCTCCAGGAAAACAGGCTGGGAAGAGCTCATCAAACTGTGAATGGAGACTGAAAATGGGATAATCATGATGGAAATGCCTCAATGTGCCTGGAACTGGACAAAGGTTCAAGCAGCAAATAGCCCCATGATTCAAGGCACTGTCTGACCTACTAAAATGTTAGAAGCCCACAGCTCAGTCAGCAAGAGATCAGCCCTTTCCTAACGCAGACATCAGTCTGAACCGGGCACATCAGCAGTTCAGACAAGCAATTGCAGCACAGGGTCAAATGGTACCCCCTAAGCCAATCTAACAGTAAACTGTCACTAAAAAGCCTCCTTCACCCTCCTGCCTTCTCTCTCATGTACAGCTGCTCGTCTATCTGTACGGTGAGTTGGTTTAGGGTGCAGTTACCCAACAGCTGTTTAGCTGCTGAAAAAGTACAGGAGGAGTGTATGGCAGGAGGCAGGGAGGAGCTGAACTACCTCTTTCAACAGAAGGGCAAGATTTTAGATCAGCTCAACTGTATCTTGTAACTTTACCCTCAGATTTCCTAAAAGGAGAGGAGGAAAAAAAAAGAATTTAGGTGAACTGAATTACTCTCTAGAGATTTCTCCCTAAACTATAAAATGATTCCATCTTAACTCTAAGAAAAAGTGAGTGATTATCAACAGTTCTGCCTTCTCCGAGCTGCCTCACTATACAATCTGATGGCTCTTGAAGTTTGTGGGAGGAAGGGAGTAGGAAAAGCAGGGGTGAGCGTGATCCTGAGGTGGTTCTGGTTTACAGAGACCGAAACTCTTGTGGACATACACTACGGTTTAATCTGGCTGATTTTTGAAGAGCTGGGGAAGAAGGAGTCTTTACATTCTAGCAGTGAGGAATAGCTGAGGGTGGTATCTGAAACTGGCACAGCTAGACCTGGAACTCAATGCATAAAGGCACTTTAAGATGTCGTGGTTTGAGAGAAACTGAGTTTGGAAACCTCTGTGTTGTAATAGCAGGAGAAGTAGCAAAAAGGAGGTGTTAGAGACCTTCTTTTCTTTCCTTCTCCCCCTGAAAAAGAAAAAATCATATGGTTGAAAGGTTGAAATCTGGGGGTAAGTCATTGAGCCTGAATGTTAAAATCAGTGGTGAAAAAAGGAGAAAACAGAGAACACTTTGTTTTTTGCAAAGACTCTTACCCCATAGGTTGTCAGAGATTGTACAGAAACACAATGGCCTGAACGCTTCCAAACACGTAACTCTTCAATAACATGTGTCCATTCAGTTGCCATCAGGGTGTGAGATCACCTGCTTTCAAGCCTCTGTCTGTAATGGGTAGAAAGAAAAAGTGTATTATTGTGGATGGACCATTTGGCCATTTTAATACATGGTGAAACACAACACATAGGTTTTGCCAGCAAAACTCTGACTCAGAAAGCTGTAAAGATTCAAGAGGCAACGGAGAGACACAAACCTCTGAGATGCTGTGGCAAAAAAAAAAATAATAAATAGTTCATTTGGCTGCTCAGGGAGGGGGTGGAGTCCCCATCCCTGACTGTGTTTCAGAGTGGATTGGATGTGGTGTTGAGGGATCTGGTGTAGGGGAGAACTTGTAGAGCAGGGCTGATGGTTGGACTCCATGATCCCAAGAGTCTCTTCCAACCTGAATGATTCTAGGATTTTATGTCTATGAAGTGGAGGCAGAGATGCCCACACTGCCTCTGCACACAGATGAGACTTCTATTAGAGAAGCTGGCTGGTTCAGATGCCCAGGCTTTGAAAGAGGCTGGAATATTCCTGAAGTATTCAAAGAAAGACTACAAAAACTATTCAAGTATTGAAAGGGAAAGCTTATAGTATGAGGCTTAAGGAGTTCAGGCTATTGAGCTTAAGATGTTGAGAAGAAAAGTGACAACGTGACAACCCAGAACTTCTTGATCTAACAACAGTAAAGCAAAATCCTGTGGCTGGATGGCGTGGAGACAGGTGAATGCCCACGTAATAAGCATTATTAAATACTGGAACATCTTTATAAAGGACTGGTACATCATTCTAAGGGCAGTCCCTTCTGCCCTGGAAGCCTATGTACAGGTAGCAGGTACTTCTTTAGGAATACAAAGAAAGACTGGCTTTAAAAGCCAGAGCATAAACTCATCTGACTGATGTGGTCTGAGGCAACAGACTCGGCTTTATTGGATCAACCAGCAAACTTTATCGGCTTCCCAACAGCCCCATGAAAACATTCTGGTGCTCACCCTTTCAAGACTGATGCTTAAAAAGGACTTGAATATGAGCAACTGCAACAAGGTAGAGAGACCAGAGTTGTTAATGTTTGTTCATAGCGGTTAACATACACGGTTTATGGACGTGCATTCAGGTATACGAAGGCAATGTGAATCCGTTTATACAGCCCTGCTGCCCCTGGGTAAGAGAACAACCCCTTGAGTAAATAAGCAGCAAGAACATCCCCTTGAGTAAATAAGCAGCAAGGAGCAGCTGCTCTTACGTAAAACATGACTTTGCTACAACAACCAACCATTTACATCACTGGCTTTCAGCCTGCCATCACCAGACGACTTCAGAGGAGTCAGCAGAATAACTCACTGGAGAGGAGTTCCACCTCCTCTGGGAGACTTTTCAGAAGCCAAATCTTTAGAAACCCCTGGTTTCAGAAACCAATGAATGAACTTAGATGCCTTAATTTTTAACAGCATTCTTGTGATTTATTTTTTTTTTCCTTTCCAGAGACAGACCAGTAGAAATATTTGAAGTTTCCTGAAAACTCTGAAGAATCCTAAACACAAGAATTAAAACATGAAAATAAATCAGGCTGGCTTTTTCTTTTTTATTGTCCCAGCTGCCTGGTTTTCTTTTCCTTTCCTTCCTTTGTTTTCTTCTAAGACCTGTGAGTAAATCAGAAAAGCAGTCATATTGCATTTGACAAACAAGTTGTCTAAGAAGGAGGAAGGCATACGAGCCCAAAAAGCAAGGTGCAAAAGCTCTAACAGCTGCCCCTTCTCAGGGCTGGTACATCTGCCTCGTCAGCTGTTCTCCAGAGAGGCAGGTTGGAAGCTTTCTGCCTGCACAACCCACCATGTGGGCTCCGAGCCTACAGTACAGCTCCCGAAAGTAGATTTTGATGGGTCAAAGCCATTTTATTGAATTAGCCCTTTATTGTTTACATTAAATCCAAGTGAGCTCACAAATACTGACTTATCCTTCTGAAAGGCTGGATTATACCGCGTGGCTCGGATGCAAAAAAAAGATTAGGGTTTTTATACTAATTACTTCCAGCCTGAGGAGTGCAGGGACCAGAAGAGCACTGACTTTGGAGACGCTCTGCTCTGCTGGGCATTTCAGTGCAGAAGCGGTTCCCATCTTTACTTGCCTCAAGTAAAACAACTGCTGCTCCTTAACGTAACTTGGAGCATCACACTGTCACTGAACTCCACGGAGGAGAACCGCCAGGCCTGGGTCAGAGGGTAGCAACAGCCCTTTCCGCTTGTTTCTGGTTGTTTTGCCCTCTCTCCCACCGTCACTGTTGTTGGACTGTGAAGTCCAGTGTAGCCTCGCTTCCTCCTACTCGACATCGCTCTTTCAGAAAGGAAGAGAATAAGATTGTCTCATTATTACTGAGTTTTTCATTCCTTTAAACTTAGCCAAGTAACCCAGCAACGGGCAAAGTTCCCCAGACTACAAAACCCAAGGCATTTTCAGCAGTCTGAAGAATCAGAGTCAAATACAGCTGTGAATACGTTGCAAACGTGGTATGTCAGGTCCCTGTCCCTGCTGTAGATCACATGGAATACAAGATGGACAAAACACACAACAGGCCCAAGACTCTTTCACGTGTCTAAACAAACCCTCGTGTTTCTCACAGTCACAAGGGCACCTGCCCATGCAGAACTGCCATCCAGCTTCTGGGCAGCCTCTGTGGCCAAGGATGGAAATCTTTCACAGGAAAATCAAAACCATCAGGGAGTTTCATAACTTGTATGGGGCAAAACGGATGTCCCAGAGGTGCACACAGCTTTCCCTGGACAATCACACACGGTGACACCACATCTTCTCACTACACCAATTACTGCTCGGGGCCTGGGCTCTGTTGGTATTTGGTTCAGCGATGGCACCCTGCCTAGCTTGTGAAACAGACCAAAGCTTAAAGGAGCCTAAAGATCTACGAACTGCCAATCCTACAGAAAGGATACCCTTCACTGCTGTTACATCCAGCAGCAGCTACTACACCACCTTGTTTCTGTGACTGTTGTTATTCGTTAAGCAAAATGTTTGTGCTCACGCTATAAGTTACAGAAGGGAAACAGAGGGATCTCCACACTCGCCCCAGCGGTGATGTGGAAGGTAAGGCTCACAAAAGGGTCTTGTTTTAAATCCTGCATTCAATAAACTGCTAGAAGAACAAAATGAAAACAAGCTATTGTGTTAATCTCCAGATTAGCCCTCATAGTCTGTCAATTTAATACTGATTAGTAAACAATGTCCATAATTAAGCTGTTGTTGGAGACACAAATGCCCCACGAGCCCGAACTAATGCGTAGTATTCAATCCTTTTACAAAGGATGGCAGATACAATTCCAGGAATGTTAATGCTGTCAAGTATCCGTGATGTACATAACAAAAGAGGAGGCAGAGAGTTGAGGTAATTAAGCTCACACTAGACCTTCTCTCCAACCTGTACCCGTTTATTGACTAAATGTTATTAGGTGTAGTAAATAAAATGCCACTGAGTCGTGGGAGTTGGGACCAAAACCGGTATGAAGTTTATGGGGCCGTCAACCTCTGGATTCCCCTGGCATCAAAGCACACACATACCCTTTGCTAAGGCCAGTGACATTAATGTGCATGACAGGGGTCCATGGGGCCGTGGTCCCCTAATTGTTTAGGAGACCTTTTAGTCTGGTTGCAGACTGCATGTCTTGGTATTTGTGGAGCTAATTGCACTAAAATCCGCCAGCACAGTGTTTGCAGTGATGGGTTAACTCATTTATCCTCAGGATAATACTCAGCTCTTTGTCAACCTGGCCTCCCGCATTCGTTCGCTCCTAGGCTGTCACCCCAGAGGCAGGAGGAGGAAGCCGGCTTCCGACGGTGCTGCCGATGGAAACTCACTGACTGCACATGTGCAGGAACATAAACATTTAAATATGAAACAATAGCACTTTTCTGAGTGTTTTCATTACTGGCAACCTTTTCTCCTTTTCTCATGCGGGTCACAGAGCCACGTCTGGAGTTTAGTCCCTGATAAACTCCCAGCAGTTGGGACCGGCTGGGCTGGGACTGGTTGGGACCCAACTTGCTTGGCCCAGAGTCCTCATAGCGGTTTATTTTCCTCTAGTGAATCTCATGGATCTTCAGTTTTGAACTGTGCAGCAGAGCCCAGACAAGGTAATGCTCTGGCTTCCCTCTGACATCCTTTCTTTGCCCTCACTTAAGAAAATAATACAGGTGGACATAATTATGGGCACTTTTTATTTCCATCTCCAGGCTTCTTGCTCCATGTTTACAAACATATGAGTAATTAACTAAATCATAATCACAGCATCTCAGTGAGGTGGAGCGCTTTCTGCCCAAGGATTGCAGATGTCTTGGTCCACATGGAGTGGCACTCTCTAAGTTCCCCGTGGGATCGAATGCATTGATAGCCCTGTCTAGGAAAAATACTCAACAGTATCTTCTCCCCCTGTGCTCAGCACTGGTGAGGCCACACCTTGAGTCTGGTGTCCAGTTTCTGGGCACCTCAGCACAAGAGAGATATCGAGGGGCTGGAGTGAGTGCAGAGGAGGGCAATGAAACTGGTGAGAGGTCTGGAGAATAAGGCTTGTGAGGATCGATTGAGGGAGTTGGGATTGTTTAGTTTGAGGAAGAGGAGGCTGAGGGGAGACCTCATCCCTCTCTACAACTGCTTGAAAGGGCATCGTAGGGAGGTTGGTGCTGGTCTCTTCTCACGGGCAATGAGCGATGGAAGGAGAGGGAATGGCTGCAAGCTGCAGCAGGGTAGGGTTAGGCTGGCCATGGGGAAAAAATTCTTCACAGCAAGAGTGGTCAGTCACTGGAATCAGCTGCCCAGGGAGGTGGTGGAGTCCCCATCCCTGACTGTGTTTCAGAGTAGATTGGATGTGGTGTTGAGGGATCTGGTGTAGGGGAGAAATTGTAGAGTAGGGCTGATGGTTGGACTTGATGATCCCAAGGCTCTCTTCCAATCTATATGATTCTATGATTCACTCTCCATCCTGGACTACCCCTGTAAATGCAGAACAGCACTGAGTCACTCCGTGTTTGGCCACGTGGGTTTGATTAAGTCAGTTCCCAGAATTTTTGGCCAGGTGGCAACTGAGCTTCTTAGGTGTTAGAGGAACCCAGCACCTCTGCCATGCCTTCCTGCCTCATCCACAGCTAGAGGTTTGCTAGATCCAGCGGAGAAAGGAGATGGGAGAGGGAACGTGCAAGCAGAGGTCAGGGGCAGCACTAGACCACAGCACACTAATTTATTTTGGGTTTAACTGCTATGGAATCATGGGCTCAGTGGAAAATGCTCCTTCTAGAAACAGTGCCAAGCAGCCAGTATCCCCATCCCTTGAACAGACTGATGTAACTAATGTTACATGAGATAAAACACTGCACCTCAGTGTCAAACTCACTTCCAACACCCAAAAAGCCTTTTTTTCCTAATACACAGGGTAAAATTTGTTCTGTCTTAACAAAATCTACCAAACCCAAACAAACAAACAAAACAAACCAACCCAAAAAGCTAGAGGTTTCTGCAGCAGCTTGTTTGGGATGGATGGCTCGAAGCAGGCTGGAGGCAGAAAGTGTCACTGTCCCAGCAAACCTGTTGGACAGACACAGGATTGCTGCAGTGCTCTCAGCGTACCTTCACGGTGCCCGACAGTCACTCGGGCCCCGGGGGAACCGTGGCCTTGCCGAGCTCAGCGGTCACTGTCACTGCAACCGCTGCTGGGAGGCACCAAACGCTTCCAAAGACCTGAGCCTCTCCAGAAAGCTGCCCCTCTGCTTCATTTGCCCATTTCAAGCTGTCAAAACCAGAGCAGGTGAGACAACAAAGCACAAATACGCAGCTCAAATCTCACCAGCTCACACAACGGTACATTAAAGGGAGCAAAGGTGGCGGCTGACATGGAAGGAAATTTGGGGTCGAGACCAAAGGATGGAACTGAGAACTAGAAGGTATAAAAGCTTTTCCCATTTGACACAGGAGAGTTACACAAGAGCCTGTCAGAGCTGCTCCTGAGCCATGTAGGGGATTCCCTCTCCACTAACTATCCTGGTTTGACGGGGAAAGGCTGTTTAGATGAAGACTCCAGTTCTGCCAAAGAAAGCATTTTTGCCAAATAAATCCCATTCTGAGCACATTAGCAGAAAAACAGGAGTATGGATATGTGGTTCCACTTCGTGTTTCAAGTGCATCAGAATAAACCAGGAACTTGTCACTGCTCGGCAGGAAAGGGACACCTGCTTCTTTTTGGATTCCTACAAGAAATAGAAGCGGATCTCCCATCTCCCCTTATTCTTTTTAATTCTTCATGACACAACACAGAACCAATTTGATGAGAATTTGCAGAGACCTTGGAGGTACTTAGATGAGAGATGCAACAGAAGCGCTCACACAGTGTATTTTAGATAAATATTACCCCCTTTCTATATAAGAATACAGGCAGCCATATGAAAGCTGCTCTTTTCTCCTCATGGCCACAGCCCATAGCTAATGATTCGTATGTAAGAGCAAAAGTGTCACAATGCACTTAAGCTGAAAACGGAGGTGTCAGCAGAGAGCTGTCTTTAGCTCCTTACTGCTGCAGGAACCGCTTTCCTTAAGACTCAAAGTGGAAGAGTTTGAAACTTCTCCACAGGTAGCGCCTCTCAGTAAGGGAATCAGTACTTTTGAAAGCTAAATTGTTAGCTGAAATGTTCTCCAGAGTAGCTGTAAGCCCTCTGAAAACCTGCTCTTGAACAGTCACATAGAACTAAGGCCCTTCTGTCCTGTCAAATGCATCAAGAGGCAAATAATGCCTTGGAGCACCCCTCACCAGTATATGCCACCAAGTTACTCAAAGTTACTCAGCACAAGAGCAATTTCTGCAAACAGCAGGGTTTTTACATCATTTAAACCCACTCCTTTAACCTGAAACAGGATTCAGGTGAGCACCCTCGCTGGTATAGCTGGGTGGCTGTGGCAGGCAGCAGGGCAGAGGGAAGCAGCACCATCCTCCTTCCTCAGTGCTGTCTGGGCTAAGTTACTGCTAGGAATTATACAGGTAAATAGATTTCTCACCTCACTCAAAATTTCTCTGTGCTCAAGTGAAAAATAAGACAGCAACCCTTCCCTGCAATGTTACAGGTATGAAGATAAGTCTCCAAGGTGCCAGGGTATCTACAGAAAGGGCCACTTCAGGAAGCTAACAGAGCTTGCATTAAAAAGCTGTCTGAAAACCAGAGGGTTTAACCCAGTGTTTGTTTGCCTGTCCCCTCCAAAAACATCACCACTTAACAATTTCAGTCATTTGTGACTGGTCTGAGAGGCTTCAGAGAGATTAAAGATTTTTAAATTTTTACAAGCAGGTATGTCTCCCCCATTATAGGAGAGGAAGCTTAGCTGTGTGTCCCACCACCAAGGACAACCCTGTGTGACAAGCTCAGCCCTCACCAGGCACCAGGAACCCACACATCAAAGAGCCTTCATCTCTGCCCCAAAACACAGAAAAAGCTTCAATCAGAAAATCCAGCTCCAAGCCCCATCAATGCAGAGACACCCATTAATAGTTCCACTCTTCTCTGAACTTCTTGTTTAAGAAGCCTTTTCACTACTCCAGCCTTTATCACTTTGGCCTGGTGCTCACCACGTTTTTGTGAGCATCTACCATCTCATCTTATGAGGACCATCTTAAGTCTTACGAGGAGCCATTGAGGGAGT
>VZTM01007562.1:627-11979 GCA_013400555.1 Jacana jacana
GAAGTCTCCCACGAGAACAAGGGTGAGTGATTGTGAGACCTCTGCCAGCTGTTTATAGAATATTTCATCAACCTCTACATCCTGGCTGGGAGGTCTGTAACAAACTCCTACCATGATGTCTGCCTTGTTGGCCTTCCCCTTGATTCTTACCCATAAACTCTCAACACAGTCATTCACACTGTTAAGTTCCAGCCATTTAAATCTGTCCCTAACATAGAGGACCACCCCACCACCTCTCCTTCTTTGCCTTCTCTTCTGAAAAGTTGGTTGACATTGATCACAGCATTCCAGTTATGTGAGCCATCCCACCACATTTCTGTGATGGCAACTATATCATAGTTTTGCTGCTGTACAATGGCCTCCAGCTCCTCCACTTTGTTGCCCATGCTGCATGCGTTTGTGTAGGTGCACTTCAGCTGGGCTAACTGACCTGCCATTTTTGGGGAGGCACAAGCCCTATTTCCCACCTGACTGTCCTCAGACCCTTCTGTAGTTGCCAACCTATTATCACCCCTCAGGTCTTTGCTACCGCACGGATCACCGTCCCCTCCACTGAGACAATGGACTGCAAAGCCTTGAATCATAGAATGGTTTCCAACATTCTATGCACCTCTGCAATGAGCAGCAAAGTGTCCACCCTGAGACTGTTTGTTCACAGGAGACCCACAGCATGGCAAGCACTCTCATCTGCTATACAACATGAGAGAGCAATGCTGGAGACTTCTCTTGTACCTTGGCATGCTCTGAGAGGTTACCCAAAACCACACAGTGACAGATGTGTCAACAGGAGCTCACTGGAACTTCTCATTTAGTAGTCCCCACCAGGATGTCCAGCTCAGCCCTTCAAACAACCCAAAAGACAGAAGAGAGCTGGTAACATCTTGCAACATGAACTTCCAGAGAGACTATTAAAGCCACAGGTATGCTATG
The DNA here is from genome assembly GCA_013400555.1 of Jacana jacana. Lineage (NCBI taxonomy): Eukaryota > Metazoa > Chordata > Aves > Charadriiformes > Jacanidae > Jacana > Jacana jacana. Next base: position 1,558 of record VZTM01007562.1, read on the forward strand.
TGGTAGTACGTACAGGTATTAAATACCTGTACACAGCTTACTAACTTTTCTGGTCTAGAATGCTGCAAGTAATTCTTTTTAAAGAGTAGGTTTTCACTGTGGTTTCAGTTACGACATTTCAAATTATTTAACATGACATTTTCAGTCAAAAGAGAGTGAAATGTGGCCAAAATTGCATTTAATCTTGCTTTGCTACGGTTTCTTTAGCAGGTAGTGCCAAGACAAGAGTCAAACCCTCTTCAATTACATGCATGAAATGCACCATTGCATTCCAGGCCAAATCCTGTATGGTCTCTTTTCCTGTGGGCTTTAGGACTAACTGCTTTGGGAAACAGCCATTTGTTGCACCCAAAGATGTTCACTCTGCATTCATTCTCAAGAAGTCATTGACCCAACAGTATCAATCCCCCTACTACTACCACCTTCCAAAAATTCACAGCATAACTAAGCCTACTTATCTCTTCTTTGTCATTCTCTCCTTCCTGATCAAGGAGGACAGTGCTACTGCCTGAAAAAAACATTTTTAGTTTAGGTCTGTGATTTTCACCCTCATGTTCTGTGATGTTTTTCTTTTCCATAATGATTTTGTACTGTTGCTCCTTTCAGAATCTTTCACACAGAGGGTCATTCCGCCCTCTGAACACCTTATGGCATCATTCCAATGAAACCGGTAGCCGAGTAACTTTGAATCATAGAATGGTTAGAGTTGGAAGGGACCTTAAAGATCAGTCAGTTCCACCCCCCCCGCCACAGGCAGGGCCACCTCCCACTAGAGCAGGTTGCCCAAAGCCCCCTCCAGCCTGGCCTTGGAACAGTTCCAGGGATGGGGCAGCGGCAGCTTCTCTGGGCAGCCTGTTCCAGTGTCTCACCACCCTCACAGGAAAGAATTTTCTTCTAATGTCTAATCTAAGTCTCCCCTCTGCTAATTTAAAGCTGTTACCCCTTGACCTGTCATTATACTTCCTGACAAAGAGTCCCTCTGCAGCTCTCAAGTCCTACTGATCCACCATATCCCAGATCTCTGAGATGCCCATTCTATCAGGATTGTCCTTGAAGGCAACCGCTTCAGCCACCCTAAGTTATTTTTCAGGCTTCATGCATGGATGTGCCAGCATCTGTAAGTTTTGCCCTTACTCCATCACTTAACGTTGCACGTGCCAGCCAACTGATGCTAGCAGTCTAATTTGCTTTCCTTACTTATTGCAATTATTCCTTTTATTTCCCTTCTGATACTTCCTGAGGTGTATTGAACCTTAGCTGTATCTAATTTTTAGATCACATCAGTACAAACTGGGTGCTCTTCTGCACCTGTGCTTCACATGTCTAAGTCCCTTCTCTCTGTATCTCATTTGGGCACTAAAACTCTGGATTTCTGTGTATCACATGTGGAATTGACAGTCTTTCAAGGAAGCAAAGTTCTTGATCCTCAGACCCCTGCCTAACAGCCAAAACTCGATCTTTTACATTTACTTGCATTGATAATATGAAGGTGGGCCAAAATGACAAGCTCTGACCCTGTAGCCTCACACTGAGGTGTGACATGATGCCTGCTGCCTTTGTGCCCAGCAACAGTTTGTAATTTAGTTTTTCAGGCCCAACTACCCAGGTCTAATTGAATCTCCTGCTGGTACCAGCTCCTCCTTGCTGTCTTTTACACTCTCTGCTGCCTCCAAGGTGCGCTGTGATCCCAGCTGTAGGATGGGTCTTATCTAGGAAATTCAAACAGTCTGAGGAGGCTGTAATGTGCAGAGGAGTGCCACATGACAAAGCTGTTTTCCTTACAGTCCAAAAGGATTTGATGTTGCTTTTTTTTGGAAAGGTTCCAATCAAAATCATTCTCTCCCTGGAAATAAGGTAAGCTAGCAGCATGCTACAGCTTCTCAACCTTGTAAAAGGAAATGCTGAAGAGCAGTATAGCCATGCTACCTGGCAAGCATAGGTTTTAACAGGTTGGGCAAGAAAAGAGAAGGATCTCTCTGTAATGAAATTTGAATGTATTGTGCTAAACATACTCTCTACTACGCACCCTGAAGCAGAAGATGATGCTGTACAAGCAGCCAAGGAAGGGTAGTCTAGATTCAGTCTCTGTTCGGCCACTGTTCCCCTCCATGCACTTGGCCTTATGATGATAACCACAAGACTTCACTGGAAGAAGAGGGTGACTTTTGTTAATGAAGATGAAGCCCCTGAATAATCACATGGCTTTGGTTCTTAAACACTTAGTATTTCTTTCTGCCTGCACAGTGGGTACAAGTATACTTGCTCCAAATCCTTCATTTTATCCCAGTTAGACTGCAGGTTCTTAAGGCTGTTTTCAGCATTTCTAAGAACAATATGGCTCCTGCCACACATGGGCATTGATTTCCATTATGGAGTAGTAAAAAAGGTGTGTGCTGTGGTTTGGCCTCAAAAAGCAACAAAAAACCACGCTGCAAACGTGATGAGCATCTACAAGGGCCAGAAGGAGACCTAGGTAACTATGGGCCTGTCAGTCTGACCTTGGTGCTGGGGAAGAATACGGAGCAGATCATCTTGAGTGCAATCACATGGCACATACAGAACAATCAGATGACCAGGCCCAGCCAGCATGGGTTTGTGAAAGGCACGTCCTGCTTGACTAACCTCACCTGCCTCTATGACTAAGGGAGCCACTGAGTGGATGAGGGAAAGGCTGTCATGTTGTCCACCTGGACAGTGAACGGAGTTAAATCCAGTTGGCAGCACATCACAAATGGTGTTTTCCCAAGGCTCAGTATTGGGGCCGGTTCTGTTTAACATCTTTATCAATGATCTGGACAAGGGGATTGACTGTACCCTCAGCAAGCTTGCAGGTGACACCAAGTTGGGCAGGAATGCTGATCTGCTTGAGGGTAGAAGGTTTAGTCTCCTCAGCATGCTGGGACCCTAGAGGTAACAGTGCAAAGAGTGCAATGCTTTCTGGAATGCACTAGATCTTTCATCTCCCCATTAGTAAAGAAATATGACTTTTCCCATGAATAAATTTCAGATTTTTTCCAGCTTGCCCATAACCTGTGCTGAAGACTGATGCCTTAGCATGTTCATTAACATTTACTTCAGGAAACACACCCCAAAATTATTAAGGTTGGAATTTACCTCACTTTATCTACATGTTTTATGGATGTGGCCTACGCCAACGGCCTCAAGTGTTGGGGGAGTTTAAGAGGAGAATAAGACAAATTGCATCTCAAGTTATTCAATATATTGAGTAAAAAAGCTTCCACATTTGTACTGTAAGGCAAAGACCTCAAGGGTTCTCATTTAAGGCTCTCATCAGATTTTAATAGACCAGGGAAGCTTAACAGTCTAGTGTAGTATTTACAGGGGCTTATAGGAAAATAAAAGTGTCTGGTGTGAGATAGACCAGAACCAATCTGCTGTTTTACAGTTTTACTTTTTTAGCTGGGCCTCTTCTAACTGAACTCTGAAATTAACAGCACATTGTTCAGGAACTGTTCTCTCTCACAGTGATAAGACCTGATTATACCAAGGCATGGTGTGCAGAGGCCCTTGCTTATACTTAGTGCTAGAACAACCAAGGTCAGGTAATTTTCTTATTTGCCCCATTGGAGGGTTGGAAGCAGAAAAGAGGGGTCAGGTGACCCAAAAAAAAAAAGAGGGTTCAGGTGACCCAAAATTGACCAACTGGGGTATTCCATAGCATTTGCATCATGTTCAGTATAAAAGCTGAGGGATCAAAGGGTCTTCAATGGCTGACATCTTAGGAGGACCCTGTCTCTTTGTCTGCCTTTGATCCCAATCCGGGCACTCCTAACTCCAGATATGGAGTCCAGCTCCAGTAGGTCACGAGTCCAGTCTGGGACTTTTCCTGATGCCTGCTGGTGACGTGATTGTTGTCCTGGGAGCTTCGTACAGTTTTGTATACACTGCATCTATTTAATTATTGTCTTCCTTTTGTTTTTAATTTTAGTATTAATTCTTCATTAAAGTAGTTTAGTTCATTCTAAACTCATAAATCTCTTTATGCTTTTCCCCTCCCTTTCTTTTTGTGAGGAAGGGCCATCTGTCAGTCTGATTTTGGTAATTTTGGCTGAAACCATGACATTTATTCTCAAGAGAGGTCTCCAAAGCATTGCCATCAGTACAATGGTGAACCCTTTCCATATAAGTTGATGAGGAAAGTGACCATCACCCTTCTTCCCCCAACGTTTTCCTTGTACAGCATTTCATAACACGTTAGGACCGCCTCTCCCTTTTCCAGGGAGCACAATAATCTAGTGTGGTGTGGTGTGGTGTGGTGTGGAGTGGTGTGGTTTGCTTGTGTCACCGGGGAAAAGTAACGGGGTTGGTCTCCATGCTGCCCTCACAATACAGCAACAGAGAACGACATTGCAACTCATAGGTTAAGTGAAACTAGCACCACTTTATGTGAGCACAGTGGAGAGCAGAAACATCTGGGGGTCAAAAAGGACACCCTGTCCTGCAGTTCCTGCTGCCTTGTCAACCACCTTTCACTGAGAAGGTGTAGCTCATACATTGCCCATTCAGACGCACCCCCCACCTGAAAAACAGGCACTGTTAACTGCCTGCCTGTGGAGGATGTAGAATGGCACTGGAAATCTGAATTACCTTTGAGGCACGGGTTGGTTGCCTGATAGCTGTGGCTCAGCACACGCTGAGCAGCTATTATGTCTTGTCATCCTTTGACAGTACCAAAAGTACTGCTGCATAGTAAGCAGAATTCCTGCTTACAAGTTTTAAGAGTGGAAAAAAAAACAACCCAAATCTCTGACCTTCAAGTCCATCCGACAAGGATTCTTTCTGGTTTTGAACTCTGGCACACCATTGGACTTTTAGAGCTAGACACAACAAAGCTGATCCACCTTCAGCCACTGCAGTCACCTGAACACCTCGTGGCCTGTGACAAACCTTCACCTGGTACACTTTTGCACAAAAATTGAGACTTAAGACACCCAACAGTATGAAATCTCAGTTTCTGACGCAATTGAGACCACACCATCTAACTGTGCCCCATGTCAGTCTGAAGGATGCAAAAAGCAAACACTATAGAACTATTGCCATACACGGCCTGCAAAGGGGCTGATCTAAACTGCCCACGAACACTGCAGAGGTGCAATTCGAACTGATAACCCTCAGGTTTGCATCCTTGTAACAAGATCTCATGGTCATCCTATTTATATACTGAAAAACCACTGAGGCCGTCCAGCTTTTCATGCTGAAGAGCACACTGCAAGAACTGCCGTGCTTCACAATCTATACCCGGTAAAGCTCTCGGTCCAACCATGACTGACACATGAGATACCCAAGCTTTTTCAAATAGGTCTAATATAAACCCAAATTTACTCATTTCCTACCTGTAACCAGGAGCTTTAGAAGAGCTGAAAATGCAGCAGCTATCAAATTCCTTGTCCATAAAACTCTTACTATAGGTAAAATTCTCCCCGAAATGCAGTTACTGAAAGCCACTGCAAGTTTCGACCAGTTACCTTGGTATGTTGCATATTAGACAAATGCTCATTTTTCAGGTAAAAAATTCACACTGAGGAGCCAATAGCTAGCCTCAGCTTCCCACACCCACCTCCCCAGACCATTTGGGCAACTTCTGTCTCACCTACAACAGTTTGTGTGCTCCAAGCTTGGGAGTCCCTTTTTGACCCAGAAGCCATGACCCACGGAATAAGCAATACTTCTGCTGGCCTTTCCGAGCCCCCGAGCAGCTCAGACCAACGGCTACGACTGAAACCCCCTCCTTCACTATTGCCTCCCAGAACAGCACATAGAGACACTATTTAAGTGACTACTTTTGAGATAAATTGCACTTCTCCATGCTAGGGTGCCAGGGAACGCAGAGGCAAGCAGGGCAAGCGTGCAGTGCCAATATTCCATTGCTCCTCCAGGTGAGTTCTTCTGAGTAACACATACGAGCCTCTTTTTGGAGTTCAGCACAGAGCTAACAGTCCCTTTCAAGGCAGAGATGCTATAAAATGAAAAGTCAAGTAAAGGACTGTTTTTAATTAACTGCTTCGATGCACACCTTTAAGGAACTGTGTGTGTAAATATATGTATTTTCAGGAATCCTGCGTTTCACCAAATTAAAGCATATAGAAAAGCTGACAGATTTTCTGTATAAGACCATTTATTTTAACAAAGAGATGAGTCTTTACGATGAACTGGAGGCTGCAACAGCTGCTCTCTTGGGCTTCGGTGTAGTTCCTTCACGGAATCCATTCCTACAAGTACAAACAGGGTTACCACTCTCTGAAAGTATGATTCCCGCTACAGGTTATTTTCTGACAAGTAATGTTTTAAATTGAAAAAAGGTGGTGAGCCCGACCTATCTCAGCACTGCACTAAAAGCACTATGGAGTTCATCTGTTCAGACATTTCTAGTGAGAAAGATCTTAATAACGAGTGCTTGGCACAAGCAGCATGGTTTTCGCTCTCGTCTGCTGAAGTACATTTGTCTCCTTCAAAGAGGAAGATTTCAGTAGCTGAGTGAACACTGCAAGACTGCATCTGAGACAGCTCACCTGCTGCAGGCACACCGTACTTTATCTTCCTACTAAGCAACACAGCAAGAGATTTCACGTTGGAAGGGTATGTCAGAGATCGTTACACACCCTATACATTAACAGTGAGTGATTTTTTTTTATCCCCAAAGGGATATGCAACCAATTGTAGAAGGCATATGATTTATTTCATTATACATTTACAAAAAGCCATACCACTTGAGTGTACTAAGCATACTGGACCACATGAAAAGAAGCATGGCCAGTGGGGCGAGGGAGGCGATTCTGCCCCTCTAACTCCACTCTGTTGAGACCCCACCTGGGGCACTGTATCCAGGTATGAAGTCCTCAGCACAGGAAGGACATGGACCTGTTGGACCAGGAGCAGCAGAGGGCCGCAGAAATGATCAAAGCATAGGAGCACCTCTCCTACAGGGGCAGGCTGAGAGAGCTGGGGTTGTTCAACCTGGAGAAGGCTCTGGGGAAACCTAACAGCGGCCTTCCAGTACCTAAACCAAGCCTAAAGGAGATGGGGAGGAACCCTTTATGGGGGAGTATAGCAACAGGACGAGGAGTAATGGTTTGAAAGTGAAATTTTTAAACTGATACTTAGATTATGTATGAGGAAAACAAAATCTTTCCTGTGAGGCTGGTGAGGCACTGGAACAGGTTGCCCAGAGAAGCTGTGGCTGCCCCATGCCTGGAGATGCTCAAGGCCAGGCTGGATGGGGCCTTGAGCAACCTACTCTAGTGGGAGATGTCTCTGCCCATGGCAAGAGGACTGATCTTTAAGGACCCTTCCAACCCAACCCATTCTCTGCTTCTACGAAATAAATAAAAATACTAACTTTGAATGACAAATTTTATAATTTACTGATGTCTGTGCAGAATTCCACAGCACACAAGTCTGTAACAGGATGTTATACCTGAATCGGCGGTAGACCTTCTTCAGGTGCCTCATGCGACCAGTACCAGTGGTGTTGCGTCTCTTAGCCTTGGCGCTCCAGTTATCTAAAGCATACAAGCCATCGTTACTCAGCTGCACCAAATAATCAAGTTGCACATCACGTCTGCACAGTAAAGTTTTTCAATCTGACACAATAATAATAAAATAAATGAATAAATAAATAAATAAATAAATAATGCTGTTTAGTAATGCCACATATTAGCTAAAATACAGTTAAACTGGCATTAATTTTAAAAAAAGCTCCAAACGCTGAAAGGCAACACAGTATTCCTCCTCGGCTGGAAAAAAAAAAGCAAAGTCATTGAGAAACACAGTTTTTTTTAAACTCAAGTCAGTTACTTACACTTTCTCTTACGCTTAGCTGGGTATCCACACTTCCCACAGGTGGACTTTTGCAGATGGTAGGCCTTGGACCCACACCGACGACACAGGGTGTGTGTCTTATTTCGCCGCTTACCAAATGACGACGTACCCTTCGTCTGAAAAGCATTTCAAGGCACGGCATGTTGGAAATACCACTAGCACTTGCAAGTCACATAACTTAAAGCACAAGCTCCTCTAAAATGCACAAATCCACGAAGCCAAGTTACCCACGTCAGAGGCACACTGAACCCTGAAATGCCGAGTTTCGCCTACAGGTTGCCTCCATTTCTACAAATCATTTCCTTACGGAATGCACTCACAGCACACACGCAGCCGCCCTTCGAAGGCACGCTTGTGTACAGCTCCCTTCTATTCCCCGCACTCACTACCGGCAACACGGAACCCCTCTTCCCTGAAAGCCATTTCCTTCACGCGGACCAGCCGCCTACTTATCGGAGGAGGCTCTGGCGGCCGAAAGCCCACTAGCTGCGCCATCCGCATGGACACGGAAGAAGCCCAAGCCCGGTGCAAGCACGTCGGAGACCCCAGAGGAGCCCCCAGAGAAGCTCAGGCGACAGCGAGGCCCCGCAAGGCAGCACGGCCTCCGCACCCGGGACGAGAAGCCACACTCTCCCCGCCAGGTCCCGCANCAGCCCGGCGGGACCCGGGGCGGCGACGGATGGCGGCCGATCCCCCGTACCCGCACTCAAACGCTCACCATCTTGCCCGGCCGCCAGCACCAAAGAGGCCAATCCCCGCCCCACTTCCGCAATGCTCAGACAAGCGCTTCCGGGGGCGCCACCGCCGCTTCCGCCTTCTGCAAACCCCGGGCTGCTCCTGGCTGTGGCTGGTAGTCCCGCCGGCTGGTGAATTGCCCGGCACTTCTTGCCGGGCCCCGGCGGCTGGGACGGACCGGACGCCCCGGTGAGACTTTCGGGGGCCCGGGCCCCGCCTCAAAGCCGGGTTGTCGAGGGTGGCAGCGGCCAAGAGGCGGTGGGTGAGGTGTGGCGGTGAGCCTTAGGCCGAGATGCGGCTGTGTACACGCCAGCGCCTGTGGGTCCGTATCTCTCCGCCTAGCAAGGACAGAGCGCATCGAAGCTGCCACGTTGGCCTGCCTTTTTTTAACTCCGGTGCTGCTCCTGAGATGTGCCCGCAGCTCCCCTTCAGGCTGCAGAGACCACTCCTGGCCCTGTTTACACCTTCAGTGGAAACTATTTTAATGACTGAAATTGAGGGCAGGGTGCTCGTGGCTGCAATGCTGTCCTGGTTTGGCCTTACACGGCGACAAAGAACCAGGTGGCAGCCTCTCGCTCTAGAGCCCGTCCACGGTCAGGAGGGCAAAATCAGAAGAAAAAGGCAAAACTCGTGGGGTGGGATAAAGGCAGTTTAACAGAACAACAAAACAGTAACGAATGACGCGGGTAAAGAAGTATGAAAACGGGATTACAATGCCGACCGCTCACCCACTGCCCCCGGGACCGACTCCCACCACGCGACGCGCACCCCCCAACTTCCTGTCCCCCTCCCCTGCCCGGCCAGCTCCTGTTCCCCTTCCAGGACAGCTCCCCACTACCCCCTGGGCATGGCTCACATGGGATGGAATACCTGTGCCCTGCTAGGAGAATTAACCCTGTCCCTCCTGGAACCAGGACAAATGCATACTTTCAAAGGGAGCGGCCTTAAAAAACAGGCACCCCCTCCTGTGCTCAGGGCCTCTCCATGTCGTCATCCATCCTTCGCTCCCCCTGCCCGACCTCCCTGTACCACGTAGCAGTTGAAAGCATTGCAGTGGACATCATTAACCCATAGTCGGTGTTTATTCAGAAGTACCATTTAAATTCACATGTGCCAGCCTACCACCCATCTTCCGTAGACATGAGCAGAGACAAAATGAATATGTTTGTGCTTGTTGCCAGTTCAGCACTTCAACAGCAGTTCAGTATCATCTCAAACAAGGTCAGAAATTGATGATAAAGCCAGTTTTACTGTAGAGCTAGATAACACTGTCTAATAGCTCTTGAAAAAAGTGTGTGTAAGGCAGGCTGGATCTGCTGACTGAAAATGCATTTCTTCCCAAATAGAGTGGTCTGTGCCTGGCATAAGCAGCAGTGAGGACCCCACTCTTCAATGCCTGCATGGACTGTTGAACCCCTGTTACATGGAGCTTGTCCAGAAAGAGGCATCATCCCCTGGCACAATCCCAAAACCCGGGAGGCACTGTCATACTGCTGCATTTTTCACTTCTGGACAAAGCAGCCTTGTACAGTTGTCTCAGTGTTAATTTATCCTCACTTGTTTAATGAGGGTGATCTCTTGCTGAATTTCTTTGATTCTAATTTGTGTGCTGGGGAATTTTGACTTCTGTTAAGGTTGAAGATGGTGTTAAAAGCCATTCTGTCTTTAGTTGTATTGTTCCCAGACACACAAAGGTGTTGCCCAGGCTGCTCACTCAGCTGTTTCAGCTGTTTCATTTTGATTGGTAATTTCTATCACTGCAATAACACCTAAGGCTGAGGTCTTTGCTCGTATGTATTGTACCTCACCTGAAAGTCCAGGCATATGACAGAATCACAGAATATCAGG
>VZTM01007563.1:0-26726 GCA_013400555.1 Jacana jacana
GGGCCGGGGAAGGCCGCTCGGCCCCGCGGGCACCCGCTCGGGAAGCGGTGGCCCAGGACCTATCGTGGCGGAGGTTCCGCGGTGCTGAGTCACGGTTGGCGGAGCCAGGCCCCTGCCAGCCCCCCCCGCCCCGCGGCGGTGCTGTCGGTGTCGGGAAGAGCCCCTTTGGATATCAAAGCTCTGGGAGTAATTCTCTCTTTCTGTAGGATGGAGTTGTCCTTGGAGCAGATACAAGAGCAACTGAGGGAATGGTGGTTGCTGACAAGAACTGTTCAAAAATACACTTCATTTCCCCTAATATCTAGTAAGTGTTTTAAACGTTTATGGTGTAATAGTTATAAACTGCTTTATAGTATTGAGCTTTTTAGCTGTGTCATTTACTAACAGCAAATACTAAGGTGTACTTTAAATCTTTAAATCCTCGCTAAGGTGAGGATTTTGTGTATCTGAGCATGTTGGCTGTGTACGAACCTGGGTTCTGCAGTTCTACAAAGAGAAAATTTCTGCTTGTTGGATAATGCACAGAATTATGCCTTTGCCCTCTTCTCCCTGCCTTTTCCTCACTTGCTTGTGATGGTTTTCAGTTGTTGTGGCGCCGGAACCGCTGCGGATACTGAAATGACAACTCAGCTGATTTCTTCCAATCTGGAGCTCCATTCGCTGTCCACTGGACGACTTCCAAGAGTCGTCACAGCTAATCGGATGCTGAAGCAAATGCTTTTCAGGTAACTGCACGAGTGTCTTACCTGTTAACGATGCTGCTAAAGCCACCAGAGAAGTCTCGAGCTCCTGTGGTCGGGTGTCCTTCCTCAGCCTGGTTAACCTTCGTAGCAAGGCTTAAGGAGAGATCAAATAGCTGCTTTCTGCTTTGTAGGCTTTTGAGCTGAGGTGGAATGCTCTGAGGTGGAATGCTCTGAGGTGGAATGCTCTGAGGTGGAATGCTCTGAGGTGGAATGTTCTGAGGTGGTGTTTTACAGAACTGCTTCCATAGTTGTACCCTGTTGCCGGTGTTAACGTGGCAAAAGTGGAAGGAGAATAGTTTATTAAACTTGATGCACGGGTTAAACTTGATGATGTTGATTGCACACGTGGAAAAAGGTGAATCTTTGTGGTGAGATGGCTGGACCAGTCGTAATCTTGTAATGTGCAAGCTTGTAAAACAGCATTTTGTGTGACTTGTCACAGAGCTACTACCTCAAAATATATTTTACTCTCAAAAGTATAAAATGCTTAACTGTTTGAAGCCTATGGCTGATAATGCAGAACTGTCAGTGCAGCCTACTTGCTTCTCCAGGGCTTGTGTGTTCTGCTGACACTGAAATATACCGTGTTTTGGTAAATTACTTAATTTAAACTGTTGCTCACAGAGAGTAAGGTTAGTCTTTGTGTTACACAGATGTACACAAATGCTCAAATGTCTTATTGTGCTAAGAACCACAGCTTTGTTGTGGACTGCCAGATTCAGGTGTAACCCCTGCTCCTAGGTATCAAGGCTACATTGGTGCTGCCCTGGTTCTGGGGGGAGTGGATGTCACGGGACCCCACCTTTACTGCATTTACCCCCACGGATCGACTGACAAGCTGCCCTACGTTACCATGGGTGAGTGACAGGAGTGGCAGTCCCTCTGTGCTGGAGCACAGCTGCCTGGTGAAAAGGGTCAGCGTTTCTAATGATTACTTAAAGTGTTGGTACTTGAATTCCGTTGTTTGCTGGGATCTGTACAGACCTCTGATTTCAAAGATGGAGTTGTACCCACATTCGTAAGGCAGGTGCCCCGTTTGTGTTGTAACAGCAGTAATTGGAGCTAGGTGTACATGCAGCTCTGTGTCCATCTCGTTCTGTTTCAGATGGGTGAGTGTGGTAATACTGAGAGCTGAAACCACAGACGGTACGAAGGCAGTGCTCAGGATATAGTGTAGAATACAGTCTTGATAAACACATTTTTATTTGCTGGTTGGTTGTTTTGGGGTTTTCTGTTTTTGCTTTTTTTTTTTCAACTGAAAAGAATATGGAGTAAAGTGAAAATAGAAATTTGGAGGTAGCAGAATGCAAAACACAGGCAGCTTCTGGAGCATCTCTTCAAAAAGCAGGAACACTGCTCTGCTACTTCCCAGTTCTACAGGAGGAGATGAAGAACACCTACTGGAGAGAATGAAACTCTTGGACTCCTCAGTGCTGCTTTGCAGGAGTGGTGATTTCAAGTTGTGAAATGGCTCTTGAGCATAACCCTGTTTGCCTGTGATCTTATGAAACAACCCAATTAGAGGCCTCTTGTGGGCTCTTACCAGCATACTCAGGAAGACACTGTTGCAGAATACAAACCCTTCATTCTTATTCATTCATTCATAAACTCAGACCTTCCTGAGTTTAACACAGCATTTCTCCTGTGTATTCTAAATTCTTTGTCCACGTCCTCCTGTTAAAATTGTTTCGTTGGACATCTCGTTCTGGTTTTTACTGAGGGATTCTTGGAGAGTCCCCACGGTAGCAATCCTGAGCTGTAATAAGCTGTGTGAATTGCAGGAGAGCCGTAGTGATCACCATCCTCCTCCTAGGGTTTTTGAGAAGGGAAGTAACACATACATTGTTGAAGGGAAGGCACGTCTTGAAATATGACAGAACTTGTCCAGTCTTTGGCAAAGCCAGTGTTTTCAGTAGCAGTCTAGAGCTTGTTTGTCCTGAATTTGTGTGCGATCCGTAGGCAGTAATCTGGGAGTAAAGGGTGAAAAAATGGTAGGAAATTAAACTAGTGCCTTCTGAGCCACTAGTAATCTTGTGCAGTTTCATCTACAGCTTGTGGCTTTTAAGGATAACGCCCTACTGAGATTATCATGTCTGGAAACAGTAAAATTCCAGACGTAACCCAGGGTTGGAAATGCTTTTGCTCTGGTCGCTCAGGAAGACACTGTTGCATTTCAGGCTTGTGTTTCATTTTGAAGACTTGGATGATTTGAAATGAAAGCTTGGTTTTGGTAGAGCTGTGGAAGTACAATGTAGAGTCCAGATAAATATATTGAAAAAGAAAATTGGTCTGCAAATGAAATGTGTCAGGTTCAGCCTGTGTCTGATGCAGCTCTTACGCTGACTCTGTGATGGGGAAAACGTAACTTTGATTCCAGTTAATCTATTTCTGCTCACGGTTGGCATCTCTAAATAAAACGCCTACTTAGTATATTGTTGGGAATGTTCAAGGTTTTTCTTTTTCTTCCGGATCTTTGCACTGCTCAAACTGCAGCAGTTAAACGGAATCATCTGGCTTACCCTGAGGAGGAGGCGATTTAACCTGCAGGAGTTCTGCAGAGCTGGTGCTGGACCAATAGGTGGTGCCATTGCCTCAGGAACTGGCAAAGAACTTGGTTGGCAAGTGAAATCCGTGTAACAGTCATGTGATGTCATTGTTTAGCCTTTGATACATAAAAAGAAGTAAATGTCTGATTCTGATAATTGCCTTATACCCAATATTGTAGTTAACTGTCCAGCTGACTGACTCCATGCTGACAGCTGCTCATACTTGATTGCCTGAGTAAAGTCACAGTTTCCCTTATGCACAGGGTTACTTTCCTGCCTGTGTTTTAAAAGCTTTAAAATGTGGCATTTCTGAAAATCCTGGCCACTCCCCTTTCCCTCCACAAAACAACACAGTAGTAGAGTAAGTTCAAACAAGTAGGAAGTAGAATATCAATGGACTAAGTTCACTGTAGTTTAAACTTTGTTTGGCTGTGGGCTGTACCGGGGCTGGGGTTGGTGAGGATGTGACATGTCTGTGCTGGCAGACAAAGCCCTTCTCAGCATCAGTGTCCTTTACCCTTCCACACCCTCCCCACTCGTACTTCCTCCAGTGAGGAGGATGTATGTTAGTAAAAAGGTTTGCTTGTGCACATAAATGAAAGGTAGAACTGAGGCAGCAGAAAAGACATCAAAAGGCAAATTGGAGATAGTAGCTGGAATTTTATTTTGATCTTATTTAGACTAAAGTATTGTTTGCTTTTTGTTGCTTGTTTTTGTGGGGTTTGTTTTGGTTTGCACCCCCCCAAGCATTCTAAAGGCAGTTCCTTAAATCAGGGTATGGATTTTTAGCCAGTTAATTTATAGAAATTCAGTCTTAAATGGGAAAGGTGGTTGAGGTGCTGGGGTTTTGTTTGCTTTAATATGCTGGGGTGTGTTTTTTGTCTTGCTGGAGTGTGTTTGTGGATGGACAGAGTGGTATCCTCCCTTGTAAGGGAGATTTAAAAGATCCTCAGTGCTTACTCAGGAGTGAAAACATCAAATTAAACTGTTTATGCTGACAAAGGACAAAATTGGATTTCAGCAAACGGTGCAAGATTGTCTGATTGCTTGGCTTGTCTAGGAAAGCTTCTGGCCAAGACTTATAATGAAATGCATGCATAAAATTAAAGCACTTGAAGTCTGTAGTTCAGCTTTCAGAAGCAGTAAGTGTGTTCCAGTACTCCCCAGTGGCCGAGGCGAGTCCCCTGGTACCGGTGTTGCTTCATATTCATAAATCAGCTCTTCGTGCACTGGCAGCGCTGTCCTGCAGAGCCAGCAGTACCGCTGCCGAGGCTCAGCCCTTCCGCCAGCAACTGGGCTGAAAAATGATCCCAATCGATGGGGCTGTGGAGATCTCCCAGTTCTTACCTAGAGTGAACAGCAAATTGAATAACAATGAGAGCCTGTGAGTAACGGCCCTGTCAGGGAGCCCCGACACTGATGGATGGGCAAGTGCTAAACGTTGCTCTCTCCAGGCTCTGCGCCTCCTCTCCTGTGGCAGGTGGAGGTAGCAAACAGGTCCTTGGGTGATGAAAATGGACTGTGCTTAGCAATAGGAAGTTCTCTTCAGTGAGTGCTCAGCTAAGAAGATCCAGTTCATCTTAGAAAAGCTACTGCAGTGGCAAAACGTGGTGGAAATTATTGTTGGCTGGATATGTATCAATAATTATCTTTCACTTTAAATCAGTACTTCAGTGGTACAACCTCTCAAGGAAAGACCAAATGGGATTTTTACAGTGAGTTGATTGAGTCCAGAAGATGTTTGAAGAACTTAGTTGTGAAAACGTATGAAATGACCAATGTTTCTTAAAGAAGGAAAGAAAAAAATACCTTTATGGTCCCATAACTTCCTTGGTTCCTGGTAATTATCAGACTGAAAAGCTTTGGCCTCAAAATACAGGTTTGCATCTCAGGTTCTCTAGTTCTTTGTAATTAATTGGCAATCAATATTTTTATATATTTAGATGCGAGGTTAATACTTCCTGAATATTTGTTTCTAAGGCAGAGCTTACTGAAAACATGCAAAATAAATCCTTTGGATTTTATATGGCATTTTTTTCTCGATGTTTCCAAGGTCACTGAAGTGTAACCATTCACAGCAGTTCGTGGTTTTTAAAAATCTAGCTGGAAAGTGTTAGGGTGGTTTTTTCCCCTGAACCTCACAGAATACAACTACATGATGACCTTACCAGTTGTACTTTGTTTTAATTACCCTTGTCGCCCCCACACAGAACAGTTGTGAACTTCCAGCATTTAAAAGCAAAAAATCTAACAAGGAGCAAGGTTGTGTGTTGTTAAGGTTCCAAACAGAAGTTGTCTGAGATAAATAGCTGGGTTTGTATTACTTAGGATCTGGGCTCAGTTAAAGGCATGTTTTAATAATCTCACTGATCACAGCTTTCCTGAATGCCTTAACAGATTAGGGGTTGAGCTGCTGCATCCTAGCAGTGTTGAGTCCCAACTGTTAGTGACTTAAATCAGTTATCGTGTGTGTGAGGTGGGAACATCTATTCCTAATTAATGGGTGGTGGCTTGCAGTGTTTTGGATTTTACCTTCCTGCAGCCATGATGTTTGGGAGTTGTTGAGCTTGTTTCCACATAAAGGCAAAGTGTGCTTGTTAAAAATGAATTATTGGTGGGCACTGAGTACAGGGGCAAGAGAACAGCTCTTTCCCCACGTACAAACAAGTTCTCCCTGGACCCTCAATACCCAGGTTTTCTGTGCTTCTGTGGGTGCTGCAGTAAGAACACCACACTTGCAGTGTTTGCTTGAGTCCCCAGGCTTTATGGCCGGCCGTGCTGTTACAGTGCAGCGCTCGGAGCATTGTGAGCTTTGTGGATCCTCTGTGGAACTGGACAAGTCAGTGGGTGTGACTGGGTAGTGAAGTTCACAACTGGGCTCAGGAGAAGCTGCCCCTTCCTGGTTTTCTGCATGGCCAGGTGGCGACTGTCAGTCCCCCAGCAGAGCAGACTGGGATTGAGGGGTTTTCTTAGCCAGTGTGTTATAGGTGAATGTATGTGCATCGTTAGTTTATTTCAAAATAGTTCATATTGCTGTTGTCAAACAGCAGGTGATTTGTTTTGATTCTGGAACTCAGAAATATACATCTATTTGTGTTTGTAAACCCACAGTGTTTACATCTAGTACTATTAACAGTTAAGAATTTTCATTGTGCTATTTAAGGTTCCAGAATCTGTTCTTTCAGAGAATGCTAAGCTCATAAAACTTACCTGTAGGATTTGTAAGGAGAGGAAAAAAACCCTGAGTTCATTAAGCTTTTCCAGCTTTGCTTCCCATTCTGTTAGAACCTCCTTGGGATTGTGGTTTTCAGATGGAAATGTCTACATGAAAATCTTAATTTATTTAATCCTACAACAGCTCTTTGAAAACTTATATTATAGGACCATCTGTATTTATTTATTTAAAGTTGATGTTAAATTTCACATTTATTTGCACCTTGGTAATATAGTGAGATAAATAATTAACAGTACAATTCTTTATGCATAAAGGATTTCCTGTAACATGAGGTTCCCTCCTTTTCCCCCTGCCTTTTTCTTCTTCATAAGTCTGCTGAGTTCTTGCCCATAGGTTCTCTTGGGGAACTTCCTTTAGAACTTTCTTCTGGAGGAACGAAGCCAGTCTAAGCCATGTACGAGGTGGTGGCAGTGTTTGTGTTACTGATAACTTTTATTTGTCAGTAGAAGTTTTAAGAAATTAAGACTGATGTTTATTAGCTCAGTAGCTTTAATGCAGGCATTTCTGTCAGATACTACCTTTCATACTTTCGTTCTTGCATATGTTTTAATCTTTATACTCTCATTTTTTTTCAAAGAACCCTTATCCAAGGGTAGGATTGTCTTCTAGTTTTGAGGCTTCCTATTCTGCTTATGGTGGGCCTTTATTTGAGTGTGGTACGAATGTGGTTTTCATTTGAGAGCGTAGCTCAGATTTACTTTTGTCTGCCCCCCCAACTTAGGGATGTCCCTATGTCATTCCACAGGAAGAGTTATTTTATGGTTCATGTCCTGTATTTGTTTTGGAACAGAGCTTATTCTGACCTTGTTCAAAGGATCAGTAAAATTCCTTTTATTTGTGATGTGTTTTGTGGTATCAGCTGTTCCTATCAGCAGTTCATTTCTGCTATTAGGTGCTTAAAAGTCTTCCTTATTCCCAGTTTCAGCATTTAAAAAATGGAGTCATGTATTGCTCCAAGGTGTAAATGAATAGTCATTGCCTGTAATACAAGTACACACTTAGAGTGTCCTACTGCTTTTAGATGTGATGTATTTGGTACTGTAAAGGTAATGATCCTCAACCACAGCAATATTCTCTAACAGGAATATCTGTCACATTCATTGGGATTACCACGTTCATTGATTTGTGTCTGTAAATCTGCTGTTTCTACCCTTTAAATTTGATCTATAATTGGACCTCCTTAAATGGTTCAGATAAGGTAGTCTGTATTTTCTCAACAGTGTCACTGTCAGCTTCTCTTTTTTCATTATACATTCAGCAGACTTGATAAAATCAGCAGGACACCTCATTTGAAACTGTTTAATCGCTGCCTTTTTCTTTCACTAAACCATTGAGGTGGTCAAGCGATATACACAAATCATTTTAAATAGAAAATATGGCTTTCTCTGTGACCCAGCTAAACAGATAGCAGTATGCAAAACAAGTTAAAAAGTAATAAATGCCAAAAAATCTTCTAATTGGAGTAAAAAATTGCAGGTAACTTTATTCACTCCCCAAAAGTAGCACACTCTGAAATATGATTAGGGCCACAGACAGACATCTTCCTGAAGAGTCACTCTTTCTGAACAAAGCAAGTTTACAATTTTAAATAGTGTCATCCTGCTTTTTGTATTAATTTGCAGAAAGTACATTTATAAAACCTGCAGTTAGAGCACTTTGGGTAGAGGTGGCTGCTGTTCCGTCGCTCCGCTCGCACTGCATCCTTTAAGAGAAGTAATGTTAAACTCCTCTTTTCTTACCTGTCCTTTTGTCTGTTCAGCTGTTACTGTTCAGTGTAAAAGTGATGGCACAAAGTTAAATGCATAGTAAACTGCTCCAAAGTAGATGTGGGAGATACCCCAATGGCACAGCGGGCTACCCTCTTACTGTCGCTGGTCTGCCCGTCCCTGGGTGTGAAGGTGACTGTGCCAGGGCAGCTCGTTAAAGCAATCTGGTCATCCTGGGTGTCTGGGTCTGAAGTGATAGACCCTCTAGTGTGCCCAGGCACAAAGTGGGGCAGAACTGGAGGGGTAGGAATTACAAACTGTGGCATCCAGTGAACCCTCTTTTTCTAACCTTGTTTTTGCATCTTGGTGTTCAAAATAGTAAAAAGAAAAAGGCCGTCAGAACCGGGTCTGTGATGGGTCTGTGTACACCAGCTGTAAATTTAGGAGTAAATGAGATGCTGGACTTAAAGAGGGTAGATGCTTTAGAGTGTAGAGCAAGCTAAAGTAGACGTGGCTAAATAATTGTCCTAATTTTGTTCCCGTAGGTTCTGGATCATTAGCAGCTATGGCAGTATTTGAAGATAAATACAAACAGGACATGGAGGTAAGAATTTTTATTTCTCTTAGAGCTCAGTGTTTCTCCCCTCAATAATTCTCATGATTGTAAGAATTTCAGAGGTTTGAAGATTTAAAAAAGTTACATCTGCTCTAGTTTCCCTGCACTTAAAATGTACTAATGCCAGCTTACTGTGAAGCTGTAAAAGTTGATGGGTAAAATAAATGTAAAGAAATACAATTTCTTGCAAGTTTATATATGGAAACTTGTGTGACTTGAATGTAGGTGAAAGCTTTAAAAAGGTACAACTTACTGGTTATAGCTGACTTTGGGGAATTGGTCAGCCCTTGTGTAGTCACTGTTGCTGGTTTTCTCTCAGTCCTCCTCCCAGCCTTGAGAAGGGAATGCTCAATTGTAAAAACAAGGAAAAGATGCTCAAGTAGTGTATGAAACCAATTAGGTTTCTAGTTGATTGGGCAGGTTCAGAACTAGTAACCCCGCTTCTGGTTTTAATGTCTCCTTAAAGGCTGATTATCCAATGGCTTAGAAGGTTGTGGGTTGTTTGTGTTTTGATGGTGATCTTGATAAAAATGGGTTTGGATAAAAGTTTGTTTGGTTGCTCATTAGAGAGAATCATTCAGAAGAGCTAAAAGCTGGAGTGCTGTGATTAAGATCAGAATAAGTTAACTCGGGTTTTTTTAATGACTGTGTGCACTACACTGTGTTTGTATCCATAATATTTCCTTACACTCAGTTACACCCTGTTCAGTGCCTGCTGCACAACACAGTGAAAAATCCAGGTATCTGCAGACAGAATATCGATGAAAACAAACCCAAAACAATTAGAGGGCTTTCTGTGACCATATTTTGTAAAAAGCCTCAGTAATGTCAAGCCCTCTGTTAAACTGCTTTAGTCTCTTCAGGCTTCCCGTGAATGCTGCTTCTTGTTCCAATTGATTGAGAATTTCACAATAAAGAAAAATCCAAGTACTGGGCACAAAATTGAAAACTGGACCCGTTAAAAATGACTGGTAGCACCAAGGGTTGCAATCATCGCAGCCCAAAATGCAGATACCACTAACCTGACAGCTCTTTCCTATCAGTGGGTAACGTAGAGGAGGAAAAGGTTGGTTTACTTCAGAAAAGATGTTCAGATGTTCCTCATCTTTCTAACGTGGCTGCTGTGGGTCATTCAAATGTTGGGGTGACTGTGGGGTATTTTCAGGTGATGATCCCCTCTCAAAGCAATTAAATTTGAGGTGGTGTGTCATACCCCGTTGCATCATCTCCTGAGGAAATGTGACAGGTAATACCAGCTGGTTTAAAAAACCCCAAACAACTGGTTTTGAGAAGTTTCCTAGTAGTTGCACTGCTTGAGAGGTAATAGTGAGGAGTCTTCCCGGCAGTGGCTCCTGTTCTGTCGGTCCATATGAAGTAGTTGTAGCTAAATGATACGCAGCTGAATGAAAGCTGTTGTGCAAAACGATGCAAATGCAGCAAGAGCAGGATTCCTGTGCTGCTGGCAACGTTTTGGGCAACACCTGAAGACACTGGACTTCTCACCTCTTGGATTTTGTAAATACCATCAGAAGCACTGGGACACTTTTAAGGGGCACTCAAGTTTCTTCCACAAGCAGCGTTACTCTGGATGACTGGTGGAAAGAACCACGAGATAGCAATTCTCTGCTTTTTCTTCCCCCCTCCTGCTGCTGTAAGTGACAGTCTCTCCCTCCAGCCTCTTGTGTGACCCTGTACTCGGCACCTGTGCAATTCCTGCTGCAAACATGGACTGCAAATCCCGGGAATCAACAGCTCCAGCGTAACGGTCCTCTTGCAGAGACAAGTGTCAGAGCGCTGTGCACCATTTCGTCTGACTCTCAGCTAGTTTTCCAGCTTGTGCTTTAAGTCATTCTTTGTGTAAGACCAACCAAAAAAGGCACCAGAAATTGGTCAATCTCCAACTTTTCCTATTTAGAAAGGTCATCCTAATTAAATTGTCTTCATACACAACCATAAATGGCAGCAGATATTCACTGCTATAACGAGCGTGTGAAAACGCAGCCTACCCATTTGTTGAAATAGCTATTTAGATCCTTGAGACTTGCGTGCACCTTCACCTTCCTTCAGTTTTACTGTTACCTAATCACAATTTAGTAACCCTATTAACTAAACCAGCAAAGTTTTTTAGGTGACAAAGCTCAACTGTGCTCTTAAACACCTCTGCGCGTTCTGTTAGGGCTGCCAGCTGAAGACACGTACCTTCTGAGTCAAATGTGGGGTGTTTTTCATGGTAAAGCAACAAAATAGCAAATTATATTTCTAGTGAAATTAAAACTAATTAAACCTGTGCATATTACGCATACACTGTGTATATTTTACATAAAATTTGCTATGAAATGGCAATGATTGATAAACTTAAAATTCCCAGAGATTAATTTAATAAAATAGGCAGGGGATTAATATTTTTCTGCCAGGATCAGTGCTGCTTTCTTTTGCACTAATTGTCAGAATATCTTGCTAGGGCTACTGGAGGGTAGTGGTGTGCTTCAAGACCATCACATCACAGGAAAATGATTCAAAGGCAAACTGTCCTGCACCCTCTGGTATCGACTTGCAAATTAGCATCTGGAATGTAATTAAACAAGCTTAATGAAAGTAGCAGCTGAATACTACTGGAAAAGACAATCAGCTTTTTTGCCTCTGATATATATTCTGTACTATTGAAGCTGATCACCAAACGCATCGTGTGAGCACAGTTAAAAAAATTAGCATTTATTTGAAGAATAGGAACTGTTTTTCATTCTGTTATGCTTTTGGCATGCACTGGTGTCCCAGGAGAGCCATGCCACAGCAGATAGTGCACAATATTTATAAATCTGTGACAGGCAATAATAGCAACTTGAAAAATTCTTTTGCTAGAATTTCAAGTTGAGAGCTGCCAAAAGCTGAGAGGATCAAATCTGCAGTGGCAGCTGCTGTGCCCTACAGTTAGAATCGTAGACTTTGAAGATGCTCAACTTAAAAAAAAAATAAAATAAAAAAAAATAAAAAAAAAGAAGACTGCAGGCTTAGCCAATTTTTGCAGGTTTCTAGAGCCCTGGCTCTCTGCCTTTTGAAGATGAGTTGCTGAAGCTTCTCCCACTGCCTGAGGCGTGCTAACACCAGCAGGATGTGTTTTTTTCCATAGGCTTAGTGTGTCTTCGGATTTAAGTAGCACATGCTTTATCAGTGCCAGCTGTGATGGTCCTTTCCCTGGCTGCGGTGCTGGGAGATGATCTTTACCCAACATCCTTCAGAGAAACTGCGCAGATAGATGGTGACGTACACAAGTGCCACTTCTGCAGCCTGATTTATGGAGGCATGTTTCATTATGAAGCAAGTGCTGGCCTCTAGAGGAACCATTATAGATTGCTGAAGATGTGAACACTTTCAGCCCTGAAGGCCTGTAGATGCTTCAAAAATGTAATGCCAAGCACCTAACTACTGTGGAACAATATTAATCTGTCATGTGGGCAGCTATAGATCTACTTTAAAAAACGTAAGTGGAAGAACAGCACATCTAATAGAGTGTTTTGAGCTTAGATCTTTCATTGCAGCCAATTTTTCTTTCAATAGAGTTTCAATCGAGTAGCCACATGGTTTTTAAACCTTACAGTGGGATTTTGCAAATGGATTCGTGCCTTCTGGTGTTAAACAATAGTAAAGAAATACCCTGAGTCAGTGGATATGGAAACCATCACGGTCTGGGGAAAAAAGTGTCTACAGTATTAAATTCTGGGTATCTCTCTACTGCATTGCTTGAATTCCTAGGGTGATTAGGGGAAATTATATATTTTATTCTGCTATTTGATTTCTGTTGTTTGAAAAGTGGAAGCTTTTTGTCTGCAGGAGAATTACTTGATGTGCAGTGAGGCTGTGTTGTAGCCGTCTGATAAGGGCTTCGTGTTTAAGCGGGGGAACGGGCTGCTTGTAACTTCATCTCTTTTCTGTGTTTCATCAAAACAGCCAGGTTTAATAAAAAGAGGATCCAGAAGAAAGAGAATCGGTAGAAGCCACAGAAAGAAGAACTATTGCAGGGAAAGGGAAGTAAATCTTTGTGTAATGAGTTCAGGGGCACAGAATAGGTGGGAAAAAAAATGGAAGGAGGTAGTCTGGCAGATATTTAATAATTATTGCTAAAATAGATCACTGCAAAAATGTGATACTCTACTTACAGTCATTTATTATACCATTTTTTAAAGTGTGATAGAAAATCAAGAGCTGAATGAAAACAGCAAGACTGGAAGGGTAGGAGGTTAAAAACAGAAGGGGGGCTGTTGTGACCGCTCCCCTGGGAGTGCAGGCTCCGACCCTCCGCAGCCGCGGCGTCCGCCTCCAGAAACTGCATCTGGCTCCTGCCAGAGACGTGCCCTCCTTCACCTGTGGCCAGGGCTGCTTTTGTCATCGTTCTGCAGCGATCACTGTCGCCAGCTTGTTTGGTTTTGACAAAGGCAGGTTGGGGAGCAGCCTTCTGGGCAGCTTGGGGTAAAAGGAGGAACGGGAGGAGCTTGGGGGTACGTTTTCCAGCGAATAGCTGCAGCTGCCAGAGTAGATGGGTTCACAAAGAAATCATAGGAAAGCAGAGGACTGGAAGTTGCAAAATGTGTAGGCTCAGGCTCTTCTGGTGCCCGGTTTCGTTTGAGGCTTTGCTGCTGATTTTTGAGGTGCTTTGAGCAGCCCCGTATTCCTGGGCGAAGGCGGCGAGGCAGAAAGAGTGGCTTCCTCCCGAGGCTGGTGTGCAGGGACACTGTGCTGTGACAGCGTGGTCAGACTGCAGCCTTCAGTGCCTACCTCTGAGTAAGGAGAGCACAGGGCAGGGTACCAAAGTATTAGGAAAACATGTCACTTTCTTCCATTTGTAAACAGCTGAGATAGAGATCACTGGCAGGGTTCTGTGCTCCTGTTTCCTACTGTCCCTCAATATGGTGGTATGATTTTTGTTTATTAACTACTGACAATAATACTGCGCTATTTTTGGCAACTGTCAAAACTCTCTAATCTCCAACAATAGTTGTCTCATCAGTCTTATTTAGGCTGCATCTGTGTGATTCGAGGCTCAGGAGCGATGACAAGCCGCATATGAATTCTGTATTCATTAGTGATGGTGATCAAAATGCCCCTGTCCCCGCCGCGGGGCTCAGGTGCGGGAGCCGTGGCTGATCCCACCAGCTGACACCGGCAGCGCTAATGACGCCGTGGGAAGGTGACCACTTGCTGGGAGGTTTGGCGGAGGCAGACAATGGAGATCAGGCCGGACTATGGGAGTTAGGCTGGAGAGCCCGCCCGAGACACTTGAACCCCTGTTGGTGTCAAAGACGGAGATGAAGTAAATTGGGGGGGGG
The DNA here is from genome assembly GCA_013400555.1 of Jacana jacana. Lineage (NCBI taxonomy): Eukaryota > Metazoa > Chordata > Aves > Charadriiformes > Jacanidae > Jacana > Jacana jacana. The sequence continues at coordinate 14,168 of VZTM01007563.1, forward strand.
GGGGGGAGACGGGGGACACCTGAGTCCATGAACAAAACTAAGTACTTGGTGCTCTGCGTATCTGTTTATTTCATTACCCGGTGACAATAACTGAGAGGGTGGCATATCTTCACTGCCTCTTCTGACAGAGCTCACGGTGAGACAGATTTCAGGCTCTCCTTACAGACCTGTAGTGTTGTCTCCTTCAGAGACGTGAATTTCCAGGGGTGGATATCAGGGTTTTAGCGCAGACAGTCATCCAGAAAATAAAGGCTTATCATGCTGTTTCTTATTTTCAGATGAGGTTAAAATTATTCCATGGTAGCCTGGTTTCTGCTTGACACGTTGGACAGGGGGTGCTGTTCTCATCTCACAGAATTGTGCCTTGGATTGATTTCCTTTGCAGAACTAACCTTAAACAGGAAACACGAGGCTGATGTAAACCGTGCTGGGCAGATGTGCTGTGGGATGGCTGGGACTACCGGAGGCGTGTGCTGAGGTGTGAGTCTGTCAGAGCCCAACTCCTGTGCAGAGCTCAGGTGGGAAACCACCAACACTGTCAGCCTGAGTTGCCCATGGTCCACGGCAGCACCTCATTCTAGTTTACTGTTTACAGACTGTATTGAGGGAAAATAAATTTTACCTTAGTTCAGATGGGGCCTCGCTGTATGACAAAGAGCAACAATCTCTTCACCTTTATGAAAGTAATACTTAAACTTTGTACATAGTAATGTAGATGAGTTGGTCGGAAGCAGAGCTCCATGTTAAGAGATCATTTCCCTGCACAGGGTTGGATGTAGGACAGGTCATTATTTTTGATGCATTTCTCAGGAGCAGGTGTTGCTGTGTAAATTGTTCTGGTTTGGGTATCTCCTGAAACTGCAGAACACGGGCAAAAACACACCGGGAGATATTTCACGTGGCCCGAGGCCCCGAGGGCTGTGGAGGCAGAGGGAGATTCCTGCCGGAGCAGGGGCTGGAAGGAGCGGAGGGTGGGAGCCGGGGCTGGGCTCCTCCCCAGCCTGTTAGCTCTGTGGAGCCTTACGGTGTATTTGGAAGGAAAATTTACCAGAGGCCCCAAGACTTCTTTTTCCCAATAAAACGTTGACTGTCATTCCCTCCCATCCTTTTCTCAGAGGTAAAGGAACATACGAACAGGGATTTGCTCTGTGTGAAGCCAGATGTGTTAGTGCTGGATATTCATTTTTTGATGTGCTGTGCTCATATACAGTAACTTCAGTTGTCACCTTTTGCAGGGGTTCCTTACCTGGGTGCTTGCTGGTTCAGCTGGGTACTGTCTGGTAACGCAGCTGTACAGAAAATCCAGGCTCTCGCGCTGCCGGCAGCCGGTGCAGCCGGGCAGGATCTACAGCTCTGCTGCTGGTGACCGAGTTCTTTTGTTGAGAGTCAGGTCCCTCATAAAACGTGAACTTCACCCAGACATAATAATAGATGGATTACATGAATTTTCATATTCATTCGTGGCTCAGAGTATGGGAATAGTGCTAAAAGAAATGCCCTAGCTGTGAGAGGAGCTTGTAATTTAATTCTGTACCATTGGAAATAGGTATTGTACTCATCTTTGTGTAAGCAGTGACACACAGGAACTGATGTTATTGAATGGTAGTTCCGAACCATATAAGTTTCTTGCCTTGGCAGGTAATTTGGCATAAATTGTTAATGTAAATCCAGGTTAGTGGGGAAGACGTTATTTTACTAAAAAAGATAAACTGCTGATTAATTCAGTATAGAACTCAATTACAAATTGAAAGTGTCTCTGCGGGACGCCAGTACCCTAAAGACAGCAGATGTTGAATTGATACTCCAGCATATTTCACACTGGTATGAAATATTAACGTGGTTTATTATACTTGTGTGGTGTACAATATCAGAGAGGGGGAGGAGGGGGTGAGTCTGGGCTCGCAGGCACCTTCCAGCCGAGCAGGAAAAAACTCTAATCACCGAGAATAATAATTGGGGACTAGGGTGCACTTTATTTGAAAAGTTAGAAAAATAAACATTTACTAACATTTACTCACAACAAAACTGACATCTAACGCCTAAAGCATTACCTGCTCTATGGTCTATGATCTGTTAATGAATGAATGTGGGTACAATTGTGTGAAGTCTCAAATTGCTGCATTTTGACAGGACCCACCAGGTCAGTGCTCTGCTCTCCTTTCTTTTTGCATGGTTTCTGGCCCGTGCCGTGTTTGTGCTGCAGATTGTGACTTCTAACCAAAGCCTGGTTTTCTCTGGATGTTGTGTGAAGTCAGCAGCACGTTAACCCCGATGTGTTCATAATCCAGGGGTTTAAGGCAGTTGGGGTTTCTCTTTCCCTGCCCTGTACCCGTGGCGGCGGCACAGCCGGGCTCTGGGGCCTCGGTGTGCAAGAAGGGGCTGGGTGGGGAAGGAGCAGGGGCGCATGGAGGGAGGTGGAGTGGGAATGTGACTGATGGAGACTGCCCAGGGCTCTTCTTTCCTTCCTTTCCAATAGATGTCCAGCTTGCAAAGCTGGCAATGGATTGGAAAGGAAAGCTGGCAGAGAAGTTGGACTTTAGACCGCTGTATTTCAGGTTACCATTCCGACCAGAAGGCACGTTCCACAGGGCTTGGACAGGATGTTTTCTGGAGAGAAAATTCTGATCAGATTTAATAGTCTGTGAGTCCTTGAGGCTGTTTGTTGTGCAAATCCTGAGTCACTCGCTCGCCTTCCTGCAGGTGAATGAAAAGCAAGGTTTCAGAACCTGGAGCGTTTCAGTTTCTTGTTAAAGGGGGCTGTGGAAGCAGAGCTGGAAAATGACAGGATTTAAAATAACTCAGCTGTTTAACACACAAAGTAATAGAGCTGCTGCTTCCCTTCTCCCCTCTCGCTTTTGCTTCGGAAGCTACTACATTTCTGTTTGTCTTAGTCTTTAACAGATGTTCAGTGCAAATAAATAAGCCTGTGTGTAACACTTAGAGATATATTTTCCTGTAGATTAAAGTTTTTTCTCTAGAGCATACGTGGTTCCAAAATGGGCTGTGGTGGAAATTCAGCAGAACGGAGGCGATGCCATCCCTGCACCCAGAGAGGACACAGGCTCAGTCCTAGATACCTTTAGGTATCTTCACTTTTCCAGCACGTGCTGGGAATATTCCAGCAACTTCTGCCCGTTCTTCCTCAGGCACAAAGGGGTGGCTGTTCCAGGACCTGGCTGTTTTCCTGCCCTGTCTCTCCCAGACTCTGCCCATCTTACAGACCTGCTTTTTCGTGACCTTTGCTGTGATCGGCGCTTCAATTCCTTCTTCTTCCAACTTCTGTCCTGTAGATGTTTCCTTGAGCTGTGGCCATCTGACGTGCCAGGTGTCAGTTTTATCACGTTTCCTGTCATTTGGAGCCCCCATCCTCCAGGTTTAGCACATGTATAACAGGCTGGTTTGCATTGTTTGGGCTGTTGAGTCTCAGCATTCTGCCTCTATCTCCCCTGTGACTTTTTAGAGCCCAGAGAAAAGACAGTGGAGGAAGGAAGGGTGAGGGGGAGAGATAGAAAGACTTGAATGCTTTTAAATTTCATTCACCTGATCAAAGATGAAAGAAAAACAAACTAATTTGATGGTAGTCTAGGTCTCCTGAAAAAACCACCAGTAATTATGAGCGAAGGTGTGTCATTCATCTGCTGCAAAAGCCTGCTGGTTTTGGTTAAACCCCAGTGGTTTAAATGACCTGTGCAGCCCCTTTGCAGCTTTAAAAAGCGGCTGAACCGAATTCATTCTCACTAATGGAGTCTTTCAACCTCCCCTTACGAGAAAAGCAGGAAGTACTTTGCTTCTCAGCTTTGTTCTCCTGATGGACATAGCCAGCAGATTCCAGTCTTGCTTCCAGTTACATCTTGGTCTCCACCACAGCTTCTGCCAGCAGCAGACTGACTCCTCCTCTCCCATGCTGGAGTCTGCTGGTTACTCTTCCAGAGTCTCTGTGCTTCTGTCCTTCAAGAGGTATCGCTTCCCAAGCCCCACATTCCCATCACCCCTTTATAGATTAATTTTTTTTATTATCATTGTTCTTCCTGAATAAATCTGATTTATTTTACCCCCTCCCCTTCTCTCCTCACGTGAGTCTTGTGGATCCTCACTGAAGTAGGATCATCTCCTACATTTTATAATTTGATGAAATCTTCTGCTGTAAAAGGCAGGTGTGAGAAGTATTTGAATTTGGTTTTTATAGTTACAAAAACTGTTACCATCCTACTCATTCTCTACCACCACTGATGGTGCTGAGCTGTACCCTTGGGTGCTGCACTGTCCCCAGCTCCGACACCGCCCGGTGACCTGCAAAGGGATTCGTTTCACTTTGGGAGGAATTTTTAAACCATGTAAACGCTTTGTACAGTTTTTAAATCTGGAAAAGGCATCTCCTGTTTAACTAACTTCCTTGTGAAGTTACAAAACGTTGAGGAAATAATGTTCCCAAAGGCACAAAGTTGTTCAGAAGCGATTAGTAAAGGCAGGGTGATGTAGACATTCCCCATCTTCTGTAGGGAAGCCTCTCTCTTCTCTTTCCCTTCAGTAGCATTTGAAATCTCAGAATCGCTTAAGTGAGAAGAGAAACTTGATTCAAGCCATATACAAGAGTAATGTGTAAAAGTTCCTCTCTGGTGCTGTTTGGGACTGGAGCCGGGGCGGCTGTGGAGAGGCAATCTATCAGTTCTTGAGGGTCTACAAAATGCAACTCTCCAGATAACAGGTTTAAAGTAAAGATTTAATACAGGCTCTATCTGCTCTGATGTTGCAGTGACAGTTTAAAACTCATTCTCTAAATCTCAGCAGACTTTATAGCTAGCAGTGGGCCCATATAAAGCTTAATGGCATTACAGCACATAAATCATCTTTTAAAGATGCTACCAGTAGCGCCAATATTAAATGCAGACAATTGTCTGTGTTATAAATAATTTATCAAACACCGTTTCAGATTAGCCTTCCATGCTGAGTTATTTATTTTGGCCTTTACTGTACTATTCCTGAGACACGTTTTGAAAGATCCATTACTGGTCACTTTAATGAACTGGGGGGGGGTCCGCTCCCCCCGCGGTGCAGCTGTGGTGACCATTACGGGGCCGAGCTGGACCTCTTTGCGCCTTTTTCAAGTGCTGCCCATTCGTCACGTCGCGGTAAATGGAGTCGCACATTGGAGTCCTGGGACACATTGTGTGCGGCGGTGACGGGGACAGACGGATAGTGCCATAAAGCGCTGCCTGTCACCGCGCCCCGCCTGACACTACATCACCCCGGCCCTAATCTCATTTAAGGAGCAGCCTGGACCCCAGAGGGTGATACTCCCGGTTAGCTTGGTCTGCCCAGCCGTAAAGTAGGAAGTGCTCCTCTTACATACTTGGAACTTTTAGGGTTTTTTTTTTTTAAGATTAATTATTACAGTGACTCATTTGTACTTAAAACCGTGTCAGCACTTTCCCTGCCAACCCCCTTTTGCTGGGTGCAACACAGCGGCGCTGGCTGCAGCTTGGGGTGCGGGCTCCCACAAGGAACGGAGCGGGGTGTTGTCCTGTGGCTGCTCAGCTCCTCTCTCTGACCTGAGGAGAGGGGAGGAGCGATGAACGCAGCACTGGAGCAGGTTGTTCTGTAAAATTAACACGATGCCAGGTTCATCAGCTGCACCGTATGGGAGGAAGGAGCCCAGCTCCACACTTCCCCGCTGCAGTTACAGCTGAGCTCCACTGGGTATTTTTAGGACTGCTTTGATAACAGTAGGTTGATAGAGGACTCATTAAAAACTAAAAAAAAACCCAACAAACAAACAAACCAAAAAACATTCACTTGGTGAGATGACTGTGAGCTTTACACTGCTGGCTAAGAAATGCTGAACTAAAAGGGAGAGTGGAACAGTCTCCCACCAGTCTGTTCCAGGTTCCCTAAGCCGTGGTGGTTCTCTTAACCAACAGCTCACATCATAGCCTAAAATTACTCTGGTTTTACTGCTATTTCATTTTTAAACCGTATCTACATGTACTTTTGTCTTTGTTTACCTGCACTTTAGTGCCAGATTCCTCAGTGTGCAAGGAATGAGTGAACACGGGTTGCAGGTGCCCGAGGAAGCACTTGCTGACGGGGGTTTGGGGCCAGACACACCGAAGGGAGGAGTGTTGTGTTCTGCTCGCCTGGGTGCAAAGTGGTGGTCAATGTTTTGCATTTTGTTTATTTTTAAAACAGAGTAATGCTAATGGAACTGGGACCAAACCAAGAATTTCAGCAATTTCTATAGTTCACTGAAAAACCTGCCCCCCTCCTGGACAAGCCTTCAGTGGAGCTGTTAGAGCAGGAATACTGGTATTAACAGGTTCTTTTCTGGAGAATGCGGAGTATGTGCCGGGAGCAGGCATGGTTGTAGCTGAGCTAATTTTGGGCTCCTCTTCAGGGGCACTTGGACTCTGGGGCTTGTGCAGCTGCTCCCAGTCAGACCTTCTGGGATCTGCTGGGGCTCTTGGCCTCCTTATTTCCATGTGGCAAGAAAGGTTCTTTAGCCACGCTTCCTCACGCGTGGCGCCTTCAGTGACGGCAGAAGAGCAGGGGTTTCCTGGCATAGGTAGATCGGGTCTGAGGGCAGCTCTCCATCTCTCCATAAGCTGCCTCGGAATCAAGCCCGGCCTCCCCGGGATCTGTAGGGGGAGCCAGCGCAGCTCCAGGACTTGCAGTTCTGACACCTTCACAGCGGCACCATCCAGGGGTTCTGCTGGGGGGAGTGGAGATGAGGAGATCTGCTGGGGGATTCATGTGGGGAGCTTGATATCAGAGTCTGCAGTGGGTTCTTGACTGGTCCTTGTCCTTGAGCTCCATTTCAGGCTGTTCAGGTTCTAACTGGGGCACTTCTCCCTTCCAGGCCACCTGCCTGTTGCAGCAGCAGCTCTGCAGGGGCCCTGCTAACAGAAAGTAGCTCTACAAAACCTGTAGAAAAGCAAACATTGGAACTTTTGCAGGAGAATGGATGGTTTCAGGAGCCATAAAAGTACTGAGCTTTCTCACTATTAGAGCTCTTCTAGTTTTGCTGCCAACAGGATGCTATTAGTTGTCTCAAGTAATTTAGAAATATACATTTTAAAAAATATAAGTACAGTAAATTAGAATTAAATTATAGTTTTATTTAATTATGATTACAACTAAATTTAATTATATAAAAATATGTATTTTCCTTTATCTACCTGTGGAATTTCTGCAGTGGACAGCAGAACCTGTAGCAGGTTTTCCATTTTTTTTCCTGTAACTGGTAAGACCCTGCCTGCAACTGGCAACACTGGTGCTGTGCTGGGGGCTGGGGTCAGAGCTGCAGCCCGCTCCCCCCCAGCACAGAGCACGGCTGCTTCACCAGCCCGTTCCTGTCACCACGAGCCAAGTGACGTTTGCAAACCCGGCTCTTGTTAAAAAATGATAGCAATTTTGGTCCTGCAGAGGCGGATTCCTGAGTCCCTGCCCAGGGCAGTCGTGTCACTGCTGTGCCGTGCTCTGTCACGGCAGGGGTACACGGCACAGGTACACCACCTGGGAGGTGAAAACGGTAAAAGGGGGGTTCTGCAGTCATTAAGACAGAACTCTTCATCGTTTCCTCAATTGTCACCAAGCCTGACCTGTCCAGAGGGGGGGAGGCTCCTGCCCAGGACAAAGGCTGTCCCTGTCCCCAGCCCCGCTGCTGAGCAGGCTCTGGCTGACGCGCTGCTGTGATTCAGGAGGGGCTGGGACCTCATTTATTGTCCCCAGGGCTCACAGCTCCCACTCTCACCCGGGCAGCGTTCCCGTGGAATGCCAGCACTCCTGCAATGATGGCTCTTTGTAACTTTCCCAGGAGGAGGAAGCCAAGCAGCTCGTGAGAGACGCCATCGCAGCCGGCATTTACAACGACCTGGGCTCGGGCAGCAACATCGATATCTGTGTCATCAGCAAGAACAAGCTGGACTTCATCCGGCCCTACGACGTCGCCAACAGAAAGGGGGAGAGGTGAGTGTTCCTGCCTGTGCTCTTCCCAGCACCTCCTCTGTTCTGTGACGCTAAACTTTGTCAGAGCAATGCCTCCAGCTGTGTATTGACTTGCAACCAAACAAGAAAACAGCTGGTGACTGTACCTGCAGCGGAACACAGCCTGCCAGGGACACCCGCAGGAGGGGCAGAAACCAAAGGACTTTGGTACCTGCCACGGCTTTACCGCCCCAGGAGACTGCTCCCCAGTTTCAGGCTGTTTGAGGAAGTTTAGGAAGTTCTGTGTTTGTGACTGAGCAGGAGCTGCAGGAGTTGTAATTTCTCACTTTGAGTGAGATTTTTGGATTCTGCTGCACAAATGGAAGGAGAGGGCGGGGGTGCCTGTGGTCAGACGCAGTGAGGATGCTCCCTTGCGGGCAGGCTGGGTGTGAAACCTCCCTTTGGGTCTGTGCTACCATCAGCTCACGTTGTTTGAGTGAGGGCACACAGCAAGAACTGTTGCTCTAATGAGATCCCATTTATTTCTCTAAGGTGGCCTGAGAGTAATTTATTTTGTTTCAAGATGGTGTGTTTGCTAAAAGCACCCGCTGGGCTGAAGCTGTTCCAGTTACCCCAGTCAGTTCAGAGGCTGCAGGTAGCACAGGGCCTTCTGCAGGAATCCTGGAGAGAAACTGGGTGGTTCTAACGTGTTCAATGAGGCACTGGCCCGGGTCTTGCTGCGTTCCAGCCCCACGGTCACCTCTTTCTTTAACAGGTTTGGGAAATACAAGTGTGAAAAAGGAACTACCGCTGTTCTCACGGAGCACGTAACGCTCCTGGATATCGAGGTGCTGGATGAAACCGTACAAACCATGGACACATCCTGAACCCCTGGCTGCAGCCCTTCTGCGGCGCTGGACCCGGCGCAGCTCTGGTTGGGAGCCTCCCTGCGGCCGCTCCAGAATAAAGAAGGTTCTGACCGTTCTCTTAATTGGTGTTTCTCCGTGGTGCTGGTTTCTGCTGCTGCTGCTTTTCCCTTCTCTCTCTGCTGAAAACCTGAGGCTTGTGCAGAACAGAACCCGGCCTCTGCCCCCTCCTTGGCTGCTGGGGCTCCTCAGCCCACAGGAAGGAGCTCCTGGGGCAGGGGTGGCACTTACACCAGCTGGGTTGTGACCTCACCAGGACAAAGCAGCCAGGGGAAACCTGTCCTGCCTAAGCCCCGGGGACAGGTTTTAATTCAACAGAATGTTCTTTTCTTGATGGAGACCTCCCAGCCAGGGAGCAGAGGTGGTTCCCAACTGCTGCCCAGGACCTAGAGCAGACTCCTGCTTACGTTACTGCAGAGAAATAACACTGGTACCGTGACCTGCCAAGAGTTGTTCTTACCTGGGTTTGTAAAGACAGGCTGGGGAGCAGATCCACCCACCCACCCACCTTCATTTCTGAATTGCATCACTGATGGCAGCACAATTCAGTCTTACTCCTTGCCTTGCAGTTTTCTACAAGCTTCCACCCCTTTTTGTACTAGAATCCTCAGCTTGCATTATCTGAGAGAAACTCATCCCAGACTGTTTCAAACCACATCATGAGTAGTAACAGCAGCAGCCCCAAAACCCAAGAAAAGCCACCTGAGACTCCTCCTGCTGGAGAATTACCTTCTCATGGAGTCAAAAGGTGAGGTGTCCAACATCCCCCCCTTGGCTGCAAGAGGTTCATTAGTTGGCCCCAGCCTCCTGCAACACCCCCCCCCCTCCGCCCCCAACCCAGCTGTGGAGCTGCTGGGGCTGCCCCACTGGGAGGGAGAAGTTTTCCAGGGAGGTTGGGTGCAGCTCACGGCTGTTGGTCCATTCTCTGAGGGCTGTAAGAACAGTTTCACACACATTTTAGGCCTGGGTTCAGTGGTTTGATTATTTTACTTTTTCCTTAATACTGGCCTTTTCTTTTTTTAGTTGTTAGACAGAGGTGTTTATTTTGTAAGTAATTTTTTTTATTTATCTAAAAATGCACAATTGCAAAAAAAGTTACCTTTTGAAATACATTTACTTATAAGCACTAATAGATTTTACGTAGCAAGAAAGTGACCAGACTTCTCCAGACGCTCACGGTTGGGCTGAGCCTCCCTGGAAGCCAGAGCTCCTGCTCCGTGTCGCAGCGGGAGGCGCAGCGCCACCCGGCCCTCCCGACACCCAGCTGCCACCACGGCCTAAAGGGAAGCTGCAGTGAGGGGGTGACAGTCCCCAGTCTTAAACCCAACAACCGCTGGAGGAGCTGGGTACAAACTAAGCCAGTCCAGGTGGGAGCAGGGAACGCAGTTTGGTGCCTCCGCACCATTCGTGTGGTGCTTTGGATCTCCCCCATCTCCCCAGAGCAGCAGCTCAGCCTCCTGCAGAGCTCAGCCCCGTGCACTAAGGGAACCACCAGTCACAGCAAGTCACAGCCTGGCTGTGCTAAGCTTTAGAAGTATCTCAAAATTGGGTGGGAAGTCGTTGAAGGAGACACTGCAGTTTTCCTTTAAGTAGGGCAAATTCGGTTAACAAAAAAAAAAATAATCCACTAAAAGCATATATATGTAAAGGTAACCCTCTAACCCTAGTCTTATTGCCAAAAAATTAAGGATTGTATGCTCTTCTTAAGAAACAAAACAAACAAAACGTCCCAGGCACAAAACGCCTTTGAGCTGTCACACACAATTCTACGGTTGGGCCGAGCCCCGGCCCCGGAACAGGCCCCTGAAATGGAAACACTTGAACGTGAATCCAGGTTAGTTCCTAAAGCAGTGAGTGTTTTCCAGCGCCAGTAAAGAAGCAAATCATTGATTCAATGAAGGGATTTAGTTGGGTGAAAATTTTCACGCGGTTAAAGACGGTGACTCCTTCAGATGGGGTTGAGATTTGGTAACAATTCACATTGTGTCCATGCGCTTTCACAGTCCGACAGCCGGGGCTGGGCCTCCTGCACAACACCAGCCACAAACATTTTACTTCCTTAAACAAAACCACCCCAATTTCAGAGTGTTGAAAGCACTGCTTTGCTGGTGTTTCTCCTGTAAGTACCTGCTCTACCACTGACCGTGTCAGAGTCTGCACCAGCCTCTGCTCGGCTCGAGAAACCCTGGGCTCTACCAAGACCCCGGGGTCCAAACCAGACTGGGTCAGAGGGGAGCCACTGGGGAGGGGAGGGAGCTGTGGGAGCTGCTGCAGAAGCAGCGTTGGGTGCAGGGGGTGGGGGGCTCCCCAGGCACACACTCACCTCGCCGGGGGCTGTAGCCGAGGTAACAGAGAAACACGTCACAAAAACACTCCAAATGTTCAATTAAAAAAACAAAACAAAACCAAAAAAAAGAGAAAAGAACAATTGAAACCAATGTGTGTATCCCCCCCCCAACACCAGCCCTTCCCAGTTGATGAGTCTGAAGAGGAGGGAATTGGTAAAAATACATAAACGGCGGCTTTAAAATATACAAAGTGAAAACGGAGTTTGCCATTATCCATCTGCAGAAGAGGGGAGGAGCGGTTACACACGTTACACAGAACCTACTGGAAAAGTCTTACATTAGTATAAAGTGATTTCACTGAAGGAATTATTATTTCAATAGTTCACATTACAGTTAGGACAGAAGGGGTGTCAAAGGCTCTGCCCCTGCTGCTCTCATCTAGCCTAGATTAACAGGAGTTTAAGAAAGGAGGACCCTTAAATGATCTACAGCTGTAACATGTTATTGGCCTTAAAAAAAAAAACAAACAACAACAACAAAAATAAATCACTTGCAAATACCTCACAGAATCCTCACTTAAAGCACGACCACCTTGTCAGAGTCCTTGTCAAATAACCTGCAGAAATAATGGAGCATCCATTGAGTGCTCAACCCTCTCACTGGTGGGACTGGGCACCAGGCGGTTTCAGCTGAGAAATGGATTCAAGTAAGACTGGGCTGTGCTGGCGCCGCGGCCGCTCATGTGCTGGAGGTCCAGACGTGCATCTGTTTCGCTATTTGGTGCACGTACCCGATGTCGGGCCGTTGATCGGGGTCGGGGTATATGCACATGCTGACCAGCTCCCGCAGCTGAAAGAGGAAAAACAGGCACCAAAACGTGAACCAAAGCGCTGGGTTCTTACTGGGAAAAGGCTACAGGAATGTCTGCCCCCCCACCCCTGGAGTCCTGGATGGGAGCTGGGAACCCCTGGTAGGAGACAGCCCCGGGCAGAGGGCAGGCACACCTCCCTCCCTCCATCCCTCCCGCCCGTGTCCCCCCAACCCTCCAGAAGGGCCAGGAAGAACTTTTTCCACCAAACCCTCAGCACCCTCAGTCTCCCTCCACAAATCCCAGGGGATTTTCACTTTGCCATTTACAGCTCCCTGGTAGCACGTACTGACCTCGGGGCTCCCTGCTCTCAACAGGGAATGCAGCCACCACCAGCTCGGGAGTGTCAAGGGTTTGGGGGGGTTTTTAATTAAAGAACATTATTTTCTTTGTGGGGGATTTTTGATTCACTTCAGAGACCCAGAGCACAGCTGACCAGTACCAACAGCCTGTGGTCATGAGCAGGATGGAGATGAAGGAAAAAGGAGATGCAATGGGAGCTGATGGACTGGGATGGACTCACCTGTAAACATGGGCTCTGAGCAAGGGGGGGAGGC
>VZTM01007563.1:26759-80130 GCA_013400555.1 Jacana jacana
AACTCCACTTCCCGCCCCACACCAGGCCAGTAAGAAACCAGTTTTAATGTAAGACCAGCACTTGTGTATTGTAAAGATACTGGAGCAGGGCTGCCAGCCACCAGCCCTTCCCAAAATCCTTCGTGGAGGAGAGAGACTGGCCATTGATTATGGTTAATAAGTAAAATGCAGAGAGGCTGCAGTCTCCCCCACCTCCCAGCCCTCTTTATTGTGCACATGAAAGATTGTAGCTTTTAATTATACAGACACTGAAAGCTGCTGGTACCCCCGAGGCACCGGGAGAAACAGCCTTGAGCCTCTGATCTTCTCACATCCTCCCAGTAGCCACAGTGCCAATTATTTTAATGGTAATTAAAAGCATGACCATAGAGCTACCGAGCGCGCGGCTGCGGCTGCTTAACCGGGGGCACCCGGTGAGGTTTCAGCTCGGGATGGAGCGAGGGCCCGAAGGGGCTTTGGAGCCCTGACCAGACAAAAATCACCACAAAACGCCCACAAACAAATGAAAATGCTTCGAAAGCTCCAAGCTGCACCATCAGTACCATTTGTGTAACCACCAGCCGTGCCCCCACGTCAATAGAGCACCCAAACGCAGCCCGGGGAGTCCTGCCCTCCGGCAGCCACCAGGCCCTTTCCCCATCCCCTCCACAGAACGGGAGCACCAGGCCTTGACGAGCTTCGCCAACCACCGGCTCCCCTTAGCAGCAAATTTGTTCCTGATATAGAAAACTAATCCTGGCTGGAGTCCTGGCTCCTCCTCCTGCTACAGCCAGCACAACCAGTCCATTGCGGGAGGATTTGGACTGGTCAGCCACAAAGAGGAACAGGACTGAAGGGGAACCCTCTTTGATAAAGGATGGAGCATTGTGGAAGACTCGGCAGCGCAGCAGGGCCTGGCCTCACCCCTGCCCTCGCCCGGGGGGGTGTGAGGGCTTCACTGCTTTCCCACATCCCCCCCAGCCCCGCGGCAGGGACAGTGTTACAGACGGTGTTACAGCGGCTGCAGAGACTCTACCCTTTTGGTCTGAAAAGGGGAAAGTGTGTTTCTGCAGCTGGAGACACCCACCCTCACACCGGCTGCAGGAGGAACAAATCCTTTCTGGTGTGACACCACTGCAGCCACCACCTCCACGGCTGCTCCTGCTCCTGCCAGCACCCTCTATGGAGCCTGGCTGCTCAGCACACCCTGCCCTTTGCCTGCCCCCTCCAAAAGCACCTGCAAATCCAACCTTCACAAGTATGTACTGAAACAACTACTGTTTGTGGCAGACTCGTGTTCCAATATTCACAAAAGCGGAGCCCTCTGGGGTGCCAGGCGGCGGCAGCAGCCGATGCCGCGCCATGAGCTGCAGCCAAGGGCACAGCCCGGGCTCTCTCAGGCGTCCCGTTAATAGTGCATGAACACCATCTGGAGCCGACTTCTCTGGGACCTGGCGCCTTTGAGCTTTAAACCAGCCTTCTCACCCCGCATCGTATCACCACGCTACACACACTCCTTAGCACTGCCAGAGGGAAGCAAACAGACAGTAATTGTAAAGACAGGAAACACATCTGTCAACTTACACTAATTCCTGCTGCCAGCAGGCAGATCCTGAGACGCTACAGCAGCGCGGAAACGCGGATGCTCGGAGCTGGGATGTGCTGCTACGGCAGCTCGGGGAAAAAAGAACTGGAAAACATCCACTTTTCCAGAACAGCTCTCAAATAACCTTTTGCTTCAGTTAGTAAGTAAAAAACCCAACTAAGGAGCATGTAAAATGTGTGGTGCAGGGTCCCCCTCGGGGTGCAGACCAGACTGTCTGCTGCAGCCACGTACGGTATTGCCCCTGCATCCCACCTCTTGCTCCTCGGAACAAAAGGAAAACCCCAAAGGACACTGTGAACATTTACAATTACAGTAGCTGTTTCCTTGCAAATAGGAGGCAACTGGAAAGGAAAAACAGCTGTTTGTCTTGGTAAGGGGAAAAATAGAATTAAAAAAAGAGAACATCTCAAAAGGCCCTGAACAAACCCACCACGTGTCTGCAGCTGAAGTGAAACATCACCGAGCAAGCACGCAGTGATAATTTTTTTCATACACTCCAGGGTTCAGCTACTTCTCTCCATCCCCCGCCTTCCTCTGCACAACATCAGGTGTCAGAAAGCCCCGTCCGGCTGCTGTGTGGATGCTTAGTGCACTGAACGGCTCATTGTTGGGCTTTGCCAGCATCACAGCCCTCCCCTTTCAACATATTCCCCCTGTTAACAAACCTTCTATCTTAATTCAGCTTGTTCATTTTCAGACACCACAACGAGAGCTTCCTCAGCCAGCCCTGCAGGTACCCACACGCCCCGGCCGTCTCCTGCTCTGCTCTGCCCATGGGGCGCTTCTCCCTCTCCTCTGTGGGGGGAGGAACTTCCCAGCACCCCCCCAGCACCCCCTGCCAAACTGCTCCCCATTTACCTTTTCAGAGTAATGTTCAGCTGGAAGAGGTGGGTAGTCACATTGCTCTATTTTTTGGCAGAGAGAAAACAGGTTCATTTTATCTCCATAGAAAGGGCTCTGAAGAGCTGCCATCTGGAGAGAAAAAACAGAAACCAGTTCAGAAATGCCAAGGATCTGATTCCCCCCCAGTCCCGCTCATCTGCAGAGTGAATCTGGATCTTTGACAGGAGCAAGTGCTGCTGCTGCTCCCGGACTCGGCACGGCCCAAAGCTGCTCCCAGATCCTGAGGGTTTTGCCCACCCCCACGGCTGTGCCACCGCACCCCTCCCGGCACCGTACGCTCCTCAGACGCTGGCGAGGGCCAGCGGAGTCGTGGCAGCTCCTCCTGCAGCGCCCCGGCCCCGGGAAGCCACAGCAGAGCCCTTCGTGTCCCCAGCACAGCCAGGCCCCGTCCCAGCTCCCCCTGCCCACCACACCCCACCGCTGGGCGACCCCAAGCATGACACAGACCCTCAGTTTCCCTATTGCTGCGATGATTCTTCCTGCCCAAAACACTTCCGCCCTGGGCACTGGCTGTACACAGACAATTCTATGGGTACACAGGAAAAAAAAAGTACCAACTTTTCTTAAACCAAGAAATAGGATGCTCAGATGTTGGGGAATTGGTTAGAGACCAACTGGCTCGAGGATGACTCTGGAAGCCTCTGGAAAACACGATCACCTCTTTACAAAGAAGTAGCCCTTCTGTTTGATAACGTGTCACGGTTTCAGTTGTCCTCGGGTACAATCATATTCAGAACATCCCGTTCATTTGCTCTCTGACACCAGGAAATTTTGAATGGACTGCTACAAGGAATAAACTGATTATTTTGGGACATTTGGCTACCTAGAATACAGAGATTCCTGTGTGAGCAACGGACTTCAGCCTTTAAACAAACCAAAGCCAGCCTCAAAACAAACATCCTCTCCTCTGGAAATCTGCTACTTAAGCAAGAATGTCCCAGGCAGATTTGGGAACCAAACTACGGAAACTTTTCCTAATCAATCTGGTCTTTTTCCTCTTTGAATTGTTTCATGAGTCCAGTATTTGCATCTCCAGAAGCACAGACGTGTGAGATGAAGGGGCTGCTCACACACAGCAAGGAGAGCTCGACAGAAGGCTCAGGGTGGGGAAGGATTCCTTCCAGGGCAGGCAGAGACTCCTCGCAGAGATATGTTTATATTATACTTCAGTTTTGGGAAGGAAACTGCGTCTTTGTGTGTGGAAAACCATTTATGCTGCAAGTTCTCAACCAGGAGGCCTAAACACAAACTGAACATGAGCCTCAGAAACAGCCCTAGCAAGATGGGCACTCTTGTACGCAGAGACAGGGGCTGGTCGTGTCCCTCCAAGGCAGCCAGCTGTGCTCAGCACCTTCCCTCCTGCCTTCCCACACCAGCACCAGGCCTGGTGGGGCCACCTGCAGCCACCAGCACTGCTGGGCACATCTGGGATTACTCAAGTGCCGCCGGTCAGAGGCGGCCCTGCAATAACCTCCTCCTAAGGAAGCACCACTGGGTAACTGTGGGTACTGTCCAGTCTGGTCAGGTCTTCATAAACCATTTTGCTCTGAGCTGCACCAAATCGGGCAGGGTCTCACACCGGGGCCAGCTGAAGCTGATGCTTCTCATTGCAGCTTTACTAGGGGGTTATTTGATGGTTATTACCCTTCTCCTCATTGCCATGCGCTGCAAGAGCCATCTGAAGATCGCTGTCTTGTCGCTGACACAAACAGCAAGCTCCCAGCAGAATTAAAGAGTCAATACGAGATCCTCCACTCTATTATCCCGCAGTTAGGAATCAAGATTGATGGAGCATTAGTGTCCTGGTGACAGACAGGCAGCTCTGACTGGGGCAGGGTCTGGGCCAGCTGCCCTGGGGCTGGATTTCCAGCAGTAACGTGGGGCCTGAGCACCCCGAGACCCAAACTGCGTTGCTGTCACCACGTGGCCAAGTGCTCAGCAATGCAGACACAGCAAGATCAACCAGCCTTGCCTTAAATCAGAAATAGAAATAGTATATAAAAATACAATTAGCTTTAAAAGAATTTAAGGGTATTACATTTCTTCCTGGATTATTTGCAAGAGACATTGTTGGATACTCTGCAATTGGTGAAAACCCCTCAGCTGTGGGGGGTCCCCTTGCACAAAAGCCCTGCAGAGGTACAGAACCCTCTGCAGTGAGTCCTGAGCCATGACACAAAGTAATAAAACATATTCTGCCCAAACCTCCCAGGTTGTCTCCTTATGTACCACCAGAATATGATGATTCTGAGGAAGCTCTTCCAGAGGGGTTCTCTGGATATCCTGAGGGGTGCTGGGAACGGGCCCATTCCCACCTCACTGGGGCTTCCCCACTGCCCCCAGCAGCATTGCCCAGCTCTTCCTCATCACCCCAAGGCCGAAGAGCTGCCTGACAGGCGTGGGAATCTGCCCCGAGGCCGGGCAAGAGCCCGACAGCCCCGTCCTCCCGCCCTTTGGGAAGTTTTTGAAGGCAAAAGGTGAAGTTGTATCGCTGTAACTTCATCACTGTCGGAACAGTAACAGGCAAATCAGTGGGGGGAAAAAAAATTCCAGTCTCCAATTAGACTCTAATCTCCAATTAGAGATTGATAGCGAACTGCTCTCCATCAGTTAAAACCAAACCAGAGAGCCCAGCATGCAGAATGGTTCCAAGAGCATTAATGGGTGCATTAGGGAAGGCACAGAAGGCGATCAAAGGTTAAACAAGGTCTCTGGGATTTCAATACAAACATCAATAACACCAGTAAGGCTGAAAGGAATTTTTTCAACTCCCATTAACTTTTCTCTCCGAGTCTGGTTAAGCAGTCATGGGAAAAAGAGGAAGGAAAGGAAACGCCGTGGGGTTTTGGGTGGTAAACGCGGGGAGCTGCAATGGAGAGAGCGAGCACCGACATCCCGACACAACCGCCGGCTCCGCGGGGCCGCGACCGCGGGCGCTCCCAGCATCTCCCTAACAACAGTTTGTGATGCCACCCTGGGGCTCACTCCTGACATTTTGATTAGAGCAATTACCACAGGACAGCCAGATCTCCACTGAAAATGACCACCATGCAGGGCGACCGGTTCAAAAATAGAGAGAGAGGAATCGCTGTTAGTGTTTAAATTGATGGTCTTGCCAGCAGAGCTAAAGTCATTGCTTGTAGCTATATTCTGGGAATTAACAACTTATTTCTATCCCCTCCAAGTGATCTTGCTGACAGGTATCTGCAGGAAGTGAGGGATGAAGACAGTTACTACTTCTATTGATAAGATTTAATAAAAATGGCTGTATGATTACCCATGTCAAAGCTAAGTGGTGCTGTGTGGCATCACATCCCAAAGCCCTCAGTGTTCCCTAAGTGGATTCCAGTGGACACGCGTGTCTCTGAAGGCAATTTGTACATTAAATCTCTCTGCAGCTTATCTCCCCAATCTAGCTGGAGAGATATCAGAAGTGACTCATAACCAAACAAACATCGCTTCCTTACTTTTAAGCCAAATGGAAAGACATTCTCGTTACAAGAAATTAGAGAAGAGAAAATACAGTTCCTTGAACGACATATGAATTTCATTTTTAATTTTCCAAATTCTAGGGAGTTTAAAAAGTCAAGTAGCTGTTTATCTACTGAGCCCAGAATTGGTAACTGTCCAGTCCTCTGGAATCTGCAAGATCTCACAGCTCCTGTTCACCAAGCTAAGGCTTACCTACGTAGGAAGTCAATTTAAAAGTGCCTCACATGCCAGATCTTTCACATGTTACTACAGTACTGCTACTCCTACCAGAGAATTATGTTTAGCGCCCAATTAAGTCAGCTTCTTGAAATACAAGGAGTACCAAGACTCCTGTGCCATAAGGGGACCATATTGCCTGCAACAAAAACATATCTTAGCACAACGCTAAATATTTCTCTCTGCATAAATCTGGAATCCCATCTCCAGCAGAGCTCAGCAGAGCTCAGCAGAGACACGCTTCGCCGTGACTCAGAGCCTGTCGGAGAGGCTTCACGCTGCAGCAGCGAAGGAGGAGCGTGGCCAACTTGGGTGGCTTTGCTGCTGACAGACTTGGCAAGTCCAAGACGCCTCGGCAGGGCCGGAGCCCTGGACTCAGCAACACATTAAGCTGAGAATTCCTCCTTAGGCCGACACACGAGCGTCCCTGGAACTCTTCAGCATCAGGAGTTACTGGGAGCTCAGGCTTCCTTCCCCCGTGCCCACAGAACAATCTCCACATTCCTGCTCGAGCCCCACCAGCAGCCCCAGACACCACAGCTACGCTATTACTCCAGTTTTCAGTTCTCAGTAGAAGCATTACAAGCAAAACCATCCCTTGTGAAAATATACCAGCTTTGGAATGGTATCTTGCTGCTCCTGCAGGAATTATCACAAGTCTCTCCAATTCTCTCACTAGAGACAACAAGAGTTTGAGGACAGGCACAAAGCTGCTCCATTTAAACTCACAATTGTCCAAGTATTTCTGATGGAGTACTTAAGTTGAGTCTCAAGCCCTTTCTCTCCCTTCTATCCCATGGGATATTGACAATAAAAGAGTGACAGGACCACACTGGGCTCCAGCATCTCCACAGCAGGCAGTTCCTCCCGTAGATCCCTTTGCTCTGACACCAGTAAGGCCAGTGCTGGGATGTAACACTGCTCCTGGTGACTTACGGAGCATTTACAGCAGACATCCAGACAAATCTCGTTCCTTAATGAAGCCCCATGCCATGCCAGGCGTATGGCACGGGCTGCCTGAGGCCTTCCATGGACACTGGTATGTGTATAGTATATACAGAGTATAGAAAGAACAGGCACTGGTGAGGTTTCCTTCTCCCCAAAAGCATTTTTTGGACCCCACCCCAAGTCCACGACTGTGTCTGGTTCAACCAACAGGCTGAAGCACATGGTTAACTCTAGTAGCTTTCACATCTGCTGTGCTCACAAAATAAACTACATCTCTGGTGATTCTCTAATTCCATGTGGTTACGAGATGTTTTAGTGAGAAGCAAAATGTCATCAGTTCATGTATCTTATTACTAAATATCCCAGGGATTTTTAATTCTCTGGGCTGGGGAAAAAAGGTTTCTAAATGTTGACTTGTACTTTCACATGAACACAAAGATGTGTACCTCTAAGAAAAACATTAGCATTAGAGTATAAATGAGTAAAAGACTGTTCAATACCTTTGATCCCTGCTAAAAACGAAATCACAAAACTCAAACTCTTGTTATAAACTCATAGCAGTTATTGTCAAAATATACATGAAAGCTTTTTCTTATGAGTTGCACGTGAAGTGTGTGGTTCACACACAGTGTGTCTGCTCCGGAACAGGAACACAGGAACCTGCTTCTGTACGTCTGTCCTCAGCATCCCTGACCGCCTGGATCAGCTGTGGGCACGGACTGTGCGGTGAGGCACAACCCCTTCGCTGCTCACGCTCAAAGAGCACATGAGGAGCACAAAGAGAGTTATCTTTTTGTAAGGTTTCTCGACAACTGAAGTACAGTAACTGACCTACTCGATCCTGGACTGTATTGTGTGGTTAAGACAAACCTGGGGGAGAAAAAAAAAGTTAGAAGATACTTGCCTCGTACAATAAACAGCCCAAAGACCAGATATCAGACTTAAAGTTATAGCCATTTTCATGTATTCTCTCTGGGGACATATAGTAGGGCGTTCCCACTGTAAAACACAAACAAACAAACGAGTTATTGTCTTAGAAGTGACAGTGCAACCTGTATTACAGAGAAGTGTGTCTTCACTGAAGGGTTAGGCTTAGCAGGAATAACTCATTAGAAAAGACTGGCACAGAAATTTGGAAGCAACTCATGGTTTTAAAGGCGTAGAACCAAATCCATCATCCCCCACTGCCCGAGGACTGGGGAGCACTACTGAAGGATCTTCTGGTTCTCTGAAATTTGAGGAACATTTTCTTCCCCTTCCAGTTCTCCCCAGTACCTCCAGAGCCTCAGACGGACAGAGCGACCGTAAGGGTGATGCTGGGGTGACTCAACAGCAGTAACCCTGACAGTCAGATGTCACAAACACGCTCAGCTCAAGCAAGAGCCCCGTGACGGCGGCGCAGCAGAGCGTCCCCTGCCACACGGGGCAGCAGGAGCCTGGCAGCGCCGCTCTGGGGAGGCCGGGGAACCCGCTCCCCTTCATGGGGCCAGAACACTCACTGCGGGACAGACAGGGACGTAACAAGCCCAGCACCTGACAGGCATTCAAAAACTTTCTGAAAGGACCAAGGTAATCATTCCAAACTTTAAAACACCGCTCCAGCTTGCAGTCACCTCAGAAGCCGTGGGATTTCGGTGTACTTCCCCAAGTCTGTATTTTATCAAAAGAAATTTACTCCAGCATTTTGGACAGAAGTTACAGGAAATTATTAATAAATTCCTTACCTCAAAAAGGTTCTTTTTTAAATCCTAAATAAGTTTCAGTCGTGGTACTGAAAATACAAGACATCCTGGCAGTCTCAACTACATCAAATAATCCTCAGATACATCATTTATTAAAACATCCAAGGACTTTATATGCTCTCTTTTCTCCTGCTTCCCCGTCCCCTGTCAATTTCTTTTTTTTGCTTTTGGCATCCCAGTGTATCCTACTCCTAATTAAAGACCTTTCCTCACAAGATGGCAAATGCTTAATTTGTCTGTACCCTTCAGTTTACCATTTCTCCATTTGAGATGCCGACTGCAGACGGCCGGAGGGCTAATAAATGGCTGAAGGATGGGGTTCCACCACCTTTCCCCAGTGTTCCTAAGGAGGGGGTCGCACACTGGAGGAAGCAAACGGGTTCTGGGGCAGAAACAACAGCCTCCAGAAAGGCAAAAAATCACCCCATACCCCAAAGGCAGAGATGCCCCAGCACAAAGCCGCTGCCGGCAGTGTGACACCTGAGCAAAATCACTTTGGGGTCCCTCGAGCTTAGACCATGCTGTGCCCAGTATTCAGGTGAGTCCAACCTGAACCACATTCCCCTCTCGTCCTGAAAACCCAGACACAGGACTCACAGGACAAACAGCAGTTTACAGCCCCAGAGAATTCACAACACGTCTCCAAACCCAAGCGCAGAGGAACAGCCAGAGGTGGGGCAGCACCCGAGGAGTCCAGCAATACTTGTTCTCATACACCAGCAGCCTGACACAAGCTGGAAACTGGAGAAATACAAAAATCTCTGAGCTCACTTAGTCAAAACTAAGAGCATTGATTTGAAATTAGTAGAGCTACTGCCAGCGTGCAACTATCCTAGTGCTGTTCAGAAATGTAGTGTATAATGTGAAATGAAACCTACGGCACCAGTGAGAAAAGACAGACATTACAGGAATACACATCTCAAACTCACCCAGCAAAACAGAACCAGTAACCAAGAGAGGGGAGCCCTGCCCTGCCCAGCTCATTTGTTTGGTCCCTCAGGACATTCCGTAATCAGCTGCCCTATAAGATAAACTCCACTTGTGTTTGCAGGCCACTCACATAAGAAATGAGCTCACTTTGGAGGTGAAGAGTACCCTAATGAGGAATTACATTTTTGCAAATTTTATACAAACTGCAACACAAGAAAAACACATGGAGATTATTGTATTTCCACGCTTAGCAGTGTCACAGCCAGCCTAGGGGTGTGCCAAACCCACACCGCCCCACATCTGGGGGCTTGAATTGCCAGTGAAAGCCCTCTGTGTATGGATGAGCCCAGAGCTCCCTTAAGAGTTAATAACGTCTAACAGATTGCAGAGAGAGACTTCAGAGAACACCAAGAGCAGGACAGGAGCCATTCACAGAGCCCAAGAAGGCTTTCTGTGGATCTCTCCCATGTGCACACAAGAGGCACACAGGGGACAGCACAGCTCTCCAAGAAATTCCCACACATCTGCCAGATTTCTGTACAAGAACTGACTTGGTTGGAACAGCACTGACTCCTCTTCCTGCTTAAAAACATGCAGCTGCAGAAGAAAGGGTGATTCATGATGTGAAGTTCTCTTGAAGAGGGTTTGGAAGTCCCCACCGAGCTGGCAGGGGGGGGCCAGGTGGCAGGAGGGAACACCAACATCATTCCCACTCCTGCTCCCTCCAAGTTTTCACGCTCCAGAGCGCTGGTGCCAGGGGTGGCCTCTGGCCGTGGCTGTTCCTGCGACCAGCTATTCCGGGTCACCGCGTGACAAGCTCAGAGCAAACACTAACGTGTGGGCTCTAAAGTTATGGCCTTGCCTTCCCCGTTAGCAGGGGTCTGCTTGGTCAGCTACAATCGTCCTTCCAGATAATGCCTTGAAACGACCTTCGATCAGAGCGGTGTGACAGGGTTTCCAGTACGGATGAGCGCGTTACAGCCCGGATCCCCTTCCCTGCGCATTAGTCGCTTCCATTCCCTTAATGGTTCCGTGGAGCAGCCCACGCCTGAGCTGGTTTTCTGAAGTCAGGCTCGCACATTTACCTACCATTACCGGAGTGTTGTCAGCAAATGTTCCAACAAGCAGGTCTCTGCGTTTCAAAACTGGTGCATTAATTTTTAAATAACTGTCATGATAAAAGACTGACAAGCCCAATTCTCTTTATGGCCTGTCCAACGTTACGTGGGAATCTCCCGTAATGAGCAGCTTCTAGAAAACTGCACAAGGCTTCCAGAGCAATCAGTCAGCGCTCCCCACTGCATCACATTAGCCAATTTGACAAGAACAGCCTAATTGGAGACTATTAATCAGGAACTTTCCTTGGCGTTTGCCCTGCTGAAAATACAAAATATTGTTCAGATTTAACATCAATCACTGGCTGGTGGAGTAATGCCTTTAAGGTGACAAAGGTCACAAAACGGCAGAGAGGATTATGACTAGGAATCTCCCCGTTCTGTTCCTGGAGGCTGAAGCCCTTCAGGTGACACCAGCCTCCTCCAGCAACACCCGAGGAACGTTTCCTCCCCGTGAGCACAACCACGGCACGGGCCACAGCAGCCCCAGCACCTCGCCAGCACCCAGTTAGGGAAATGCTAATTATTCCAAGTTGCATTAAGAGCAGAGTCTCAAGGAAAACACACAGCAAAGTTATTCTGAAAATCAAATTCAAATTCCTTTCCTCTCACCTATAGTTTGCATCAAACCCCCACCCTGGAGCTGAATCAAAGCACCACCCTGGAGTGCGCAGGGGCTCTGAGTGGGACTCCTGCGTCCGCCACAGCAACCCCCAGGGGAAGAGCTACAGCACTTCTGACCCCAGCGAGTCTTCCCCTGCCCAGGGCAGGATCGTGCTCACTCCTTTTAAAAATGTTTTCCAGCTCAAATCAGAGGAGTTTTGTTGTTGTGAGGGTGCCACAGTGGCCAGGTTATCGGTCCAGTCACACACAGGGTGGTTATTTTCTACACAGGGCTTCTCCCTGTGCAAACACAGCTCAGCCAGCGACTGAGGCTGCCCTGTGCCATTCCTCCTCAGCTGCACACAGGCTGAAAGAAGAGAAAATCTGGTTCAGACTTTCAGGAGTCTCTATCAAGAGTCTCATTCACCGCATTCACCGTGGCAGGGAGGAGTCTGGCAGCAGCAGGCTCCCGCAGCTTTAGGCAGACCGTCATCACACCGAAACCAGTGCAGAGTATTTCCAAATATTTTAATAGGCTCTGCATTTGGGCTTTTTAAAATGCTACAAAAAGCAAGTATCTCCTGAAATCAATCAAACCCTATAGCCATATTTGGCTGCAAAGTACAAGAAGAAGAAGTGATAAGGAAAGCTTTTATTGTTGCGCCTTCGCCAGCACCTTCCAGCCTAATCTTTAATACCGAGCTGAGCTGTGTTTCTGAATCTATCACTTTTCTTTCTCACAGCAGGGAACAGGGTTCTGAATATGAAAGAACCTAACAAATTCTGACCTTTATTGTATCTTTACAGAGTATTCCCAGTTTCAAACCAAGAGATATCAGAGCGCAACGCGGGCCTCAAAGGGGTAATACTGATTAAAGCATTCCTTCGGTCTAGAGACGCTCCACTCCTGTCAAAACAAACTTTGCAATGTTTTGAAATACTTGTGATTTTTGAAACACGCTCATTACAAATGAAAAAGGCAAAGAACTACGCTCAAAAACCTGAGATGCCATCCATCAGTAACAAAAACCCACCCAGTTTTTAAAAATAATAAGTATTTCCAGAGCTATTAGCTTAGCTTTAAGATGTGAAGCCCCACTATTACACATTCCATGAAAATACACAGAGCTGAGAAGTGCTGTAGTGTGTTTTAATAATACCTGGTGGAGGGAGCACAGCAGGGAAGCAATTCTACTTGAAAACAGGAGCCCACGACTCTCACCCGTCTCGTCCCTCCAGACACAAAGACGCTGTTACAGCGTTACTTAAAAAGGGTCGAGTTCATCGGCCCCTGCTCCTACACGTCTGCCTTACCTGGGGGACGCTTCCAAGGCGGCTGAGGTCCTTCCCCAGCAGGACAATCTGGGAATTAGCTCAACTTTGGGGAATGATCTAGAGTGAAACAGTGCTCATAGGCACTAAAATAGGCTTTAAATCCCTGCAAATCCCAGTCTGAGGTACCCCCCGTAACTGGTTCAAGGGGGGGAAAAGAAAAACCTTGAATCCACTTATTCTTGCAAAAGGAAATAAATATTTTGTGCGTAATATTACCAATGCTTTTACAAGACACGCTGCTCCAAGCTCTTTATTTTCATCAGCATTTAGTTACACCCAGGATCCTACCCCATTGCAGCATACCTGCAGCAGTTCTGCTGCAACCTTTTCTGCCACAGACACAGGCAGAGACCAAAGGCCACAGCGTCCCAGAGGCACAGACCACTCACTGCTGAGATTTTAAGGGGATTTCTCCTGTCCACTTTCTCAACAAATCCCGCCTACCAGCCCCATGGAGCACTGGCACTTTGTTTCAGATGGCAAATTGACTTGACAAGCAAGAGAAAAAAGGAAAGGAAAGGAAAAAAAAAAAGGCCCAAGACAGACAACCCCTTGAGAAGCGAGCTCCTCCCCGCTCCCCCTCGCAGCCAGCGCGACACCCGAGGGAACGCCTGACGCCCCACGTACCCCGGTCCAGGGCTACGTGTGTGCTCTGAACTGGGAAGCTCGGACTTACATGCATCTCCCAAAAGCAAAATCCGCTCCAAGTTTGTTCTCCTCCAAGAATAAATAATAAATCCTCTGCTCCAAAACTAGAGTATTCCGGTGTAAAATTATTTGTGGGGTTTTCTTTTCTCCTTTTCTCTTTTTCCTTCGAAATGTAAAGCCAAGCAGAACCTTTGGATGCCAAATTTATTTGGCTAAAAATGGGCATTATACCAGTTCACAGTAAAATTATCCATTTTAAGATTAATGGAAATTCTCTATATTTATTGCAGACAAGATCTACCAGCTTACTGCTAGGTTTTCCAAAGTCTACACAGTTTTAAAACATGCTCTGCTCTTTAGAACTTTTGTCTTATAACTAATTAGGTTTTATAGTGGAGTTAATGGCCTGAACTTTCTAAGCACATCAGAACAGCTTTAACTGACCAGATAAACCTCTGGATTCCCACCTCAGAGATCAAACTTTATAAGGCACACAGTCAGGCATTAAAAACAGACCAAAAATGAATGAAAGAGGTGACACCTGGAAGCACACCACACACCAGTACCCTAAAATCCACCCAGACAGTGTGGTGTCAGACCCCCAAACTCCAGCATCCAGGTGTCACTTCATTATTTCTGAGCACACAGCCCTGGGTTAAGGACAGTCAGTTTCTGCAGTGAAATACCCCGTCAAACAGGTACCATATGGCTCCTCCGGGGAAAAACTAACCATACAAATGGGGGAAAGGAGGAGGAAAGGAAAACAATTAAGACTATGAATGTAGTAAAATGCTCACATTAGAAGCTATAAAATAACGGGCTGTAAAAGTTTATCAAGAAAATTATAAAAACAATAATTAGAAAAATAAAAGAAAGGAGAAAGATTCCTCCTCACTTCCTGCTGAATTGCCCCTGCCGTTCCCTCCTGTGGCCCCAGTTAAATGAAGTTTCTGTGATCTGAGACCATCTCCAGTGAAGTAAATCCTGGAGCTTCTGCTACAGGGGAGCTAAAATCAGGAAGGAAGGACAGTGAGCCACCGTGATGTAATCAAGTAGTAAAATTGAACTTAGCTACACTCGCTATCTTGAAACCACGGGAGCTTTCTGGAAGAGCTTGTGCATGAAGTGCTGTCCCCAAAGGAGAGGTTCTCTCGCAAGGGCAAGGGGCAGGAGAGGTGCTGCCTGGGGAACCCACCCGCCAGCCCCCGCTGGGGTCCTGGTGCTGATTGCCCATCCCACAACATCGCTGCCTTTCCCAAAACACTTTTCTTACTCGGTGAGACAGGAGGTGCCCACGTTTCCCCACTCTGCCCGTGAGGATTTTCCCTGCCCCTTGCCCACCCGCTGCCCTGGAGATGCTCCCGCCCGGCCCCGCTGCCGGCCAGGCCTCCTGCCGCCCCTGCGAGCGAGGCGCCCGCCTGCATCTCGCGAGCTGCGTACGGGCAAATCTTTCATTTTTCTTTCATTACCCCGGCATGTACTGTCACTTAATTCTTATGTATGCAATCCTTCCTGACAAATATGATCTGCTGCCTGGTAATTCGTCTGACGTTCATTCTGTTCCTTGCTCTAATTACGGCTCCCATTCCTGACACAGCAGCGGCCGCGCTGCCGCAGCCCAGTGCTACACCTGTCAGATGGGTCGCGGTGCTGCCTAATGCCCTTTTATGCCAGTCTGATGCTAGCAAATACAAAGAAAGGGGGAAAAAATAATAATAAAAAAAAAGAGATGAATATATTTGCATAAGCCGTGCGTGCAATTCATGGGTCAGCAGCCAGAGAAACCACGGTTCGGGGCGGTTGCCGGGGCAACGCGGCTACGGGAAGTGCCCGGCACCGCAGCCTGGGTACCACGCTCGGGTCTGAGGGTGTTCATCACTCACAGCTACTTAAACAAATGTCTTAATTAAACCAAACCCAAGATCAGTGGAATTCCTGCTGCTACAAAACCTATACGTCTGGCAAATTGCCAAACAAAAACAAAAAAAGGGCAAAAAAGGAAAAGCTTCACGTCTGCAACATTTTTGAATTGTACAAACATGCTTTTTCCTTGGCGACAAGCACCACTGGATGCGGTGCTGTGCCCATCCCTCCCACTGCACCCCTCACTGCTGCTCCTTTGGTGCTGTGCTCCTTATCCACCCGTTTCCAGGATGCTGTTGACTTGAGGAAGCGCCAGGTTCACGCAGAAGAGGCTTAACTCTTCCCACACGAGCTTTCTCAATTAAGAGACAGCGACCCCAGTAAAGGTCACAAGCTTGGCTTAACTGTGCAGCCAGCTTCCGAGCCCCAATTTATTCTGATTAATGTAATAAGTGCAGCAGTCAAACGAGGTAAGATCACACAATTAGACATGATCAGATTTTTGCCTGTTCAGAGGATGTGATTGTAAGATTCTGTGAAGAGGACTGATTTTAATCTGTTCAGTACAGTGTGCATGTAACCTAGCACAGCTCTTGATGCTATGGGAAATCTAATATTTTATGAATGTAAACTGTAGAAATGCCTCACTGTTTTTTTTTAATCATGCACAGAATAAGGTGTATCTCTGCTGTTCTTGCCCACTGGGAAGCCCTGGTGTTGCTGGTGAGTATTATCAATTAAGTTTGTAGGCAGGTAAGAAACAATCCAGCAAGACTCACACTCAGTGGAGGAAACTGCAAAAAGGCAGATAGCGAAACAAACGTTGCACGTTCCAAAATTCAACTGAGAGAGCTAAATGTAAAGAGCTTAAATACTGGACTAAAAGCCACAGTTCCTTCGCTGCTGTAACACCAAAGCTCCTGTGTCACCCACAAAATAAAGCAGAAAACCCGCCACCTCTCAAGAGTTACAGACACAATGATGAAATACTTCACACTGTAGGACTCAAAGCATGAACTGGGTATACTGCATACCTTTCTTTAGCACTGTAATTAATGCTAACGGTAAAAACGAGGGAGGGTATTTAAAATACACACCATAAAAGCCAATGCATGTTCTGAACCGTGCTTCTGTCAGAGCCAAGGACAGGCACCGCCTGTGAAGGGCCCGGCTGACAGCCGCCCCAGCACCATCTTACCTAAGGAATGTGCTGCAGTGGTTTTAGAACTAAAAAAGCGGCCTAATCCAAGATCTCCCAGCTTCACCACCCCCGTGGCTGTTATAAACACGTTGGCTGGTTTTATGTCTGCAAGAAGAAAAAGGTAAAAGGTCAGAGCCACAAAAGGTTATTTGGTTCTAACACTGCAATAGAAACATCGCCTGGAGCTCTCTGGGTACAAAAGAGGTTCGAGCAGCACCGTGTCGCTTTACAGCTTTGATAGGCTCAATCTTCCAAGACTTCAAGCTCTGCACATACACAAAAATCAGAGCATGCTTCCCAGCACACACAAAATACCAATGAGGGAAAACACAGGCAACAGCACAACAGCGTAGAGACAACCTCTTTGACAGACGGAAATCAAAGGAGTAAGTCTGCTCCTCTTCGGAAATGATCGCTTCTTACAGGAAACAATGCTGCCCACCATGGCCCCCTCACACCAGGGGCAAATCACTGTCCCCCACATCCATAAATCCTGGGCTCTATGTGGCTCAGTGTGTTCGTGGAGGGCAAACATGCCCAGAACCCCATTTCCCAAGCAGTCGGCTCGGGAGGGAGTTACTGAGGCTCTTTCTTCCCGTTAAAGCACAGTGAATGTGTGAGGCTCCAAATTTCAGCCACCAATTACTGACCTAATTCAGGTACAACTCATCAACTGCATCAGGGGATGTATAAAGGAGCAAAAAATGACAGAAGCAGTGAAGAATTCACTTCTTCAAAGGGTAAAGGAAATAACAAGCGGCAGAGACTGGTGCTGGCGCCTTTTGGGATATTTGCATTTCCTGGGTCAATCCCTTCACAAAGCATTTCATTTACGCTGCAAGAAGCAACATAACTTTCAGATAGAGCTCAAAGTTATGAAAAGTTCTATGACAAGAGATTCAAAACCCATTAATGAAACTGAAGAGTGGGTTGTGAGAGCACGAGACATATTTGTATTAATATTTCAGAGAAGCTCACAAGACAGAGAAACTCTTCTCAGCTCTCTAAGGTCACAGCTAACCTAATGAAGACCGTTTCTTGGAGTTCACTGGATCCAGTACTCTCAGCGTTTTACTTCTGACACTTTTCTAATGGCAAGTTTGACACTTCTACTTAATATCAGCGTCTGGAATACAAAGCAGCTCATCTTCCTAATACCACACGCACTCCGGACTGAATCCCTCCACAATGAGGCAGAGACAGAGGGAGAGATCCATCCTGCGAGCTCCAGCCCCTGCACACGCACTGGCTGAACATCAGCATAATTGTTTTTGAATGTAGGCGCTTACTAATTGGAACATTATATTATTATTCAGTGAAAAGAGACTGAATTAATGTTACCTCTGTGCATCACCCTGCGGGAGTGCATGTGTTCAACCGCGCTGCATAACTGCACAAAGTACTTCCACACCGTCCTTTCCGGGATTAACCGTTTCTGCTTTTTAAAATACTGGGGAAGAAAACAGACAAAAGATCAGGGAAAAAGCAGCAGATTCTGCTCGCTGCTGGACACGTGTGTTCCTCAGCTGCACGTCGCCCGCGTCTCCCACATCTGCAGCAGCGCGACTTTTCCTCTGATTAGCACTTAACTCCTCCTCTCTGTATGTAAACTTCAGAGCAGCTCACTAATTAACAACTATTATGAAAAATACACTTAAATAGGTTTGACATTTTTGAATGGACACCAATTATAATTAGCATTAATCTCCCTAATTACTTTGCAAAACATATTTAGTGCCTCAAAACAACAAATGTCTCAAATATTTTGCCTTAAGTAACAAAAGATCATTAAAAAAACCCCCAATCTTGTAACCATTCATTATTGTACAGTCTATTAACAACCAGGGGATCTGCTTCTCCCTTCTAAAAGCTGGCCAGAGCGTCGACAAGTACCCATGGTTCTCCTGTGAGCAGGTAGAATAATACTTTCTATTTCATACATAATAGGAATAGTGAATTAATGGAACCGTCTCTGGAGAGACAGGAAGACACCACTGATCAGGAGACACGGACCTGGGAAAGGATGTGTTTGCACACATTCATGCAGCACCAAGCAGAGCCAAATCTGGAGTCAACTGACTCTGGGCACTCGTGGCTCTCAAATAAAATGATTGTGAGCGTAACGCAGAGGCCAGAAGTGCAGGGTGGTGAGGGCTCTGCAACACTGAACTCTTCTTCCCCAGAAACTTCCTCCAGGAATAACTAACTGGCTGCAGAGTTCAGTGAAGGCTAAACATCAGATATCCACAACCACTCCTCTCCTCTTTCAGATATGCACAACAGCATCACAGGCCAAGCGCGACTGCCTCCTCCTCATCATCCCAAAATTGAGCTGCTTCTGATTACTGGCCCCTGACTTCCCACTGCTTCCTCCTGTGCTCCTACCAAGCCAGTGCTTCACCCAGAGCATTCACAAAACACACTGCCAAGGTGCTTCCAGAGGCTTGGGATTTATCCTCGTCCTTTGACACACACGGTGTCACTGGGTAACGACTGCCTCGGCAACGCCGCGCACTCTCCTGCGCTGCCTTTGCATCGTACCCTGGAGAACAGCCAGCAGCAGCAGCACACGAGGGCAGGAATAAAGGAGAGGAAGTGCTTGTTGCCCCTTTCTGCATCTTGTGCTTTTTCCTCTCAGCAGAGATATCTGATGTCCGCTGTCAGGCTTTCTATTTCATGTGAAATGCCGTTACCGGCTGGTGTTTGACTCAAGGAATGGCAAATTTTCCTTTGCAGATCAGCTGCGAAGGGGCACGACAGTGCAATTCCCCAGGCAACAAACCTGACAGATTGCAACAGTTTCAACCCAAAACTTGATAGAGAGCACCGAGGAATTACAGAGGGTGAGGGATAAAGTGTTATATACACGATAAAATTATTTAATTCTCATTAAAGCATTTAAGAGTGGATATGCAAGACCACAAGTGATAATTTTCTAAATGTCATGTCCAATAAGACTCGCCTGACATTTACAAGAGCGTCCCGGCTCTCCAGCGGGTTATCCCGCAGCACTCCCTTACAGCAGCTTTACAATTCCTCATAAATAATGCAGGCACCAGGGGCGTGACAAAGACAGGCCCTGGTTTTATCGCTCTCACACCTTCAGAGTGTTGTTACTGCTGTTCCTACCGCCTCGCCGAAACCGAAAATCCTCACATAAGCTCAGAGTCCCGAGGGACGGGTGAGCGGGGGGTGGCAGAGGGGCAGGCAGGCAAGCTCCACTCCAGCAGTCAAAGCTATATTTAGGAGGAGGCTTTGGTTCCCTCTTGGTTTTAGGGCTTGGGTTTTTTTTTTTTCTCTATTTAAAAAATAAATATGGAATTCCAAGATTTGCACCAATGGAAAAGCATCGTGTCTATGACCTTGAAAACCACCAGTGCGTCTTCCTCAGGCCTGTGACAAACACGTGGGGACACTGAGCAGAGTGTGAGTGGTGGCAGAAAGAACACAAGTTGCAGGGCTGTTCGAGTTGTCAACCTAAGAACCCACAAATTGTGCTTTGGAAAATGTAACTCCCGTTTACAATGACATAAAAATTAATTAAAAAAAATTGGGTAGCCAACCCTGAGAGACAAATGATTGTGTACTGAATCAGGAGGGAATGTTTTAAACTAAAACCCCAAAAATGCAACTATTCTACATGGTGACATCTCACAGTTGTGTAGGTAGAACTTTTTATAAGCTAAGATTTTAAGATCAAGGAAAACACTTGCAGTTCCCAGGACAAACCCAGCCCTAACACAGGGTTTGTTTTTTCCATCTCTAACCACAACTAAAGCCTGAGACAAACTCCAAGTTTCCCAGAGGCAAGGGGGAAAAGGGCAAAACATGCAAGAAGCCCCAAGAAAACAATGAGAGGCACAATGAGTGTCCCACAGGAGGACGAGCGCTGTCCCCAGAGCCCAGACCCACCAGTGGTGGCTGTGGGATGTGATTGCCTTTGGCACAAGCCCCACGTGCTCGAGGCGGTGGCACCAACACGTGGCTTCAGTCACTGCTCACTTGTCCTCGGGGCTCGGGGCAGACCCGGCCATTGCTCCTGCTCCTGAGCGGCTGCTGAGGGAGGAACACTGTGGCTCTCTGACTGCCTGTCCCCAGTGCCCATCCTGTGAGATGGAGCAGGTTTTCATGGATACTGTAAATTTTAGCCGCTGACTATGGACTGAACGGAGAACTTGTTTGACAGCCTTTGGCCTAGTGCCTCATAGCTCTGCTGGCAAAGAAAACAAATCTGTTAATAAGATATTTTAACTGTGACAACAAGGAGGAGGAGAACTTTCCAAACATTCATTTATGATAATTACAGAATAATGATGGCAAAAAAAGCAGGTAAAACATGGAGAGGAGGTTGAGAGTGCTAACAAACATGATATAACACATCTGTTCTCACAAGGGATGTATGTCTAAAGATTAACATGTCAAAGAAAATATAAAAGCAGGTGGTAACAGCTTAACTAAAGCTGGTTTGCAGCAATACAAGTATTCCTAAGAGCAACATAAGAGAAGAACAAGTACTTGAAACATTTTCTCAAACCCAAATCCCCACTGCAAGGAAAGTCAATACACTTTCCTGAATGTCTGCAGAGTGGCAGACAGGCTACGCGAAGAGCGACTCTACCAATAATTAAATGTGCCCATCAATCACAGGCTGGATTAATCAACCCCACAAATAAGACACGTCCCACCAAATCAGAGGCTCGCTCCCTTCCAAAGTGGCAACCAGCAGCAAGTGCCATAGCCTGGCATCCCTAAAATGCCACCAGACACTTTGGTTTCGGCTCTGGCAGCACCCTGGGGTGTGCAAAACCACAATGGGAAAAGTGCTTCTTGCACAGCCGTGTTTCCCTCCCCCCCAGTGTCTCCACCCAACCCTGAGTGTTTGTGGCTCCTCTAGAGCTGACACCTCCTCACCTTAATCATCTGAGAGAGATCACCAGCGTCAGCCAGTTCCAGGACAATGTTAAGTTCATTGTCTTCAATAAAGGAATCCAAATATTTAATTATATTGGGGTGGTTGAGTTGCTGCAGAATGAAGGAATTGAAGAAGAAAATCAGTAACACTGTAGTAAGGACAACTCCAAGACACAACACCCGAACCCGTTCTGTAGTCATCATGCAAAAAGGGTTTGTAAGAGGTACAACCACAAACTCTGCTCTGGGTTATTACAGACACAAATCCTCTAAAAAACACCATTTAGAGCAAGCAAAAGAGATGGAAAAGACCATCTGAAACGTCTCTTGTCAGAAGGGAAGTATATTCATCCTCACAAATTCTTAAATGCACGAACACTTTATCTTGGGTTGATGACATCTCCTGTTTCTTTAATGCATCCAAAAAGTTTGGCAGGGTTAATGCCTGATGTGCAAGCACAGCAGCACTGCTGCCAGGGCCGGAGAGAGCGTGGCTGCTGCTTACAGCTGCATTATTGAGCTGCTTTACCCAAACCTCTTAGCCAGAGTTACACTGAAAGCAATGTACAATTTTCCCTGGCTTCTGTTAAATTTTCAATGATAATAATTCATTTAGAACTCACAAAGAACCCACTTTGTTTCCACAGTCACGCAGAAGCCTGGTCTGATCAAAACCCCAAAGTATTACTCTGACAGGGATGGACCACAGCAAGTCTGGGCAATTCCTTCAAAATTCCTTAATTTCCACTCTCATTGTTTTTTACTTATTATCTGCTGATCTTCTCAGAAGCTGAGCTACCCACAGCCTGGATAAAATTCAGTGGATCTTGTTGCCTCTGACTTGAAAAGCAGTAGCCGTTTGAAGGCAACTACAGGCCACACTGAGAGTTCTATCCCCTTTGCATCTGGAATAGAACCGGATTCAAACTGACTTTGTAACAGACCCAGACTTCAGCCTCCTTGGATGGTGCTGCACAACTGTCCAAGCAGGAACATTTGTTGACATCCAACAATCAATAGTAATTAAACTCCCCCTTTTCACCATAACTGTTAAGTAACCGGGTTGTGTTCTCACAAACTGCCTCCTCCGTGTTTGCCCCGTGCGCCTCCACTACAGGCCAGTGGAATCCAGCTTGGCCTACAACTGCATGGATGTAAACCAACCATTTGCACAGAAACTAAAATTATATTGATAAAATTAATTATTGACTGCCTTAAAAATTAAATTTTACACAATTTTAGCTCTCCACAATCTGTTGCATTTACTGAAAACAGATATTGAGACTGCAGCACACACACATTTTCTATCAACATCTTAAAAAAAATTAGTGAGATGGAAAAAAAATCACTAGTTCTTTTAATCACTTAAAAACACCCTGTGGTTTCAGAGCCTTTATCTAAACTTCCATTTTTCATGTGTGGTTTGTATTCAGACACACACACCACAAGCACATGCAAATCTGTTTTCTCATTTAGCTTTAGTTCATTAGTTTTCAAGTGACAAACCCATCAGAACACATAAAGGGCAGAATTCACGCACCCTCTGAAAGAGCAGCACCTGTGGGGGCTTATGACAAAGATTTTTAATAGATTCCTTAGACTACAGGTGGAAAACACAACGGAATTAAGCTGTGAGACAGAAGTCTCGCATCAGGTAGGCGTTCTAGCTCGCAAAAGAACACACAGTCTCTAAAGCTCACAGGGTCCTACAGAAACTCTATTTGCCATGAAAGCAAATGACTGTTGACAACCCGAAAACAAAACCCAGAAAAAGTCACTGCAAAACTCCGTACCTTCAAGAGGTCGATTTCTTTAATGCAGTCTTGCCTAGCCTTGGCGTCCATCATTTCAAAAATCTTCAAAGACAAAAACCACAGAAGATGAAAATGAAGCAACGACAACAAAAAAGAATTTTAGACTTTCACAAGAAATTGGTCTTTCCTCCCCCAACCCCAACATCCTCTGCCGTAATGAGTACACACACAATCCCCAGATCAAAGAAAGAGCAGTCTTGTCTTTATTTTGAAACCACTGAAGGGCTAGCGTTCGGGTAAAATTCGTTTTAGAACCTGCAGGCAACATTCTGAGCAGCCTGAAAAATAAAGATTCTAGTTTGTGAATTTATCTCCATTTTCAAAACATAGCTGCTGACTATTCATTTCAAATGGTAAATAAAAGATAAAATGTTTACTTTTTTCTCTTAAACAGAGGTAAAGCCTCCACTGATTTCTCTGTAATAATTAACAATAAGATTAAGCATTAATATTCATTCTGTAATAATCAGAGCAAGTCACTAAAAACAAGAGTTTGAAGGATCTGTTGAAGGATAAAAGGCAAATTTCAAACAAACTGCTGTTCTGAAGCCCAGTTTCAGATCTCTCCCTCTTGGGTGGAAGTTTCAGCAATTCCTCTAGAACTCCCTCAGCAAACATAGGAGTTTCCCTTCTCCCGCTCCCGTGTCCTCCCAGTTCCCCACGGGGAGAGGCAGCCCCCGAGCTGTGCCTACGGCCACCAGGGCCTCGCTCCTTCGCCCCTTCTAGAAAGGGCTACGTGAAATTAAAGGTAATGATGAAATTGCAGTACTGCTCTGCACTCAGATGCTCACCTGAACTTTCTTTAACGCCACAGGCTTTCTGTCCAGCAGACAGGTCGCCTTGTAAACTTCGCTGAACTGTCCTCGGCCGATCTTCTTCTCTATCTGAAAATCTGCCAGCGTGCAGCGGTACGGGTACGACGTTAAATGCCTCTGTTCAAAGCAAAAGAAATTACATCAAGGGATGAAAAAAAACCATGAACTTGCATTCCCAACTTGTCCTTCTCCAGGACTGCAAACTAGCAGTTTCTGTGACTAATCTTATTCAGGGATAAACCCCTCACAGTAAGGATTGCCCAGCAAGTCAGACCGAGGAATTTGGTGTTGGTTTGGCACACGATGGCCAGGGGAGTGGTGCGGCTTCTCTGGGTCCCCTGCAGCCAGCGCCGTGCCGGGGCAGTGACAGCACAGAGGCACAGCACAGGGCACGGGTACAGCCCCTGCCAACAGGGGAGAACTGGGTAACAGCAGTGACCAAACCACAGCACAAAGCTGGCTATAGCTACCAAAACCCACCAAACAGAGCTCAGGTCCCCAGATGTGCACAACCTCTCACTCTTCTTTCTGACGCTCAAGAACTGAATCTGGGCTGACCGGTCTATAGATAATTCTGACCATAAATGCATTAACTCCCAGTAAATGTATTAGTAACATAGGCTGAATTAAGTTAAATGACTTTTTTTAAAAGGAAATAAAGCCTTGCCTTCTGTGTAAGCATCTAATTATTCCCCAACTCCTGTCTCCCCCGTTCCACACCCTCTCATCAGCTCTGCCTGCCCCTGTCACTCAGGAGATGCTGGTGCTGGTTCTGAGCAGTCCCAGTTAAGTCCCCAGCCTGGTAGGTCGATGCAGAGTAACAGGGATTACGGACTCCACAGACTGGGAACTCCTCCCTAGAGCCATTCTGGACTCTTCTGTCATTAACATGACTGCTAGCCAATGTTTAAAAAAGGAATTATGAAAATTAATTACTTAAAGTTGCCATGCACAGCCAAGTAGAATGTTTTTAAGCTTCAGCATCCTCAGCCATTCCAGAGTTCCCATTGAAAGCACCCAAACCCAATTCAGTATTTAAGCACTGCTGGGGACATGGGGTCTTCCCAGGGATGCAGCCATCACTTCCAGCTGCGTCTTTACCAACCAATCCCAGCCCAAGGTTCCAGGGGGAGCAGGCCAGGCTGGGGGTTATACCCCAAAGTACCATTTAAAAGGCAGGTAGAGCTCCCAGCCCAGCACCTCTTGCCGGCCCTGCATAATCCCCTGTGTGAGGAACTCTTACAGTGTGTATTTATTTTGATGAGTAAATAAGTTTGCCCTTCTTTTCTTTGCAACAGAAATAAAAAGGACTACTATTCAACAGGCAATAAAAAGTATCACTCAGACGTTGGGAAAACGCTTCCAGATTTGAAGCTGCCTCTGCAACTCCGCTCTACAACCAGTTCTTTGGCAGAGGTCTTGTAAACAAAGCTGTAAAATTCAATGTTTTTAAGAAAACTCTACAATAAAGTGCCCTAAATAGTAATTTCTGACGCACAAACTACATCAATCAACCAAGGCAAGCTATTCTGAAAGCTGTCACCCTACAGCATCCTTATCACAACAAAGGCAGGAGAAATCTCCCTATGGAAAGCTACTCCACTGCAGGCACACTCAAACAAAAAAGAGAACGTTTTCCAAATGCTGATGATAGAGAGGTGCAAATATAAACCACAGAGCAGGGGGTGCAGAGACTATCAGGGGCTTTTGCTGTCATTCCCCCATCTCTCTGGCAGCAAAAGGCTGTGAGACTTTGGAGCTTGTCCTGCGCTTCCCCACGCTGCCCCAGAGACCCTCCCCAGGGTAACGCTCTGCCGCTGTGACAGGAGAGGGCTGGGGCTAAACCCAAAAGCAATGATGGTTATGAACTCCAGAGACAAAAATGCAATACCATAACGTCCAGTCAATGCCCACTAATTCGAGCAGGCACATAACTGGAAATTTAACTCCAGGCCATCGTGATCATCAGCTTCCTCAGTCTAAGTTCCCTAAAAGAGCAAGCCCGCTCCTTTCCAGATGAAATGATGCTTTGTGTAACTATTTCTGAAATGCCAAGGCCACAGGTAAGTTTTTCCATCTATCCCCACGAGCGTTTAAATATCCTCATCCGACGAGAAATGGTTTTCATTTCTCTGGGCTAAAGACGACACAACAGACATGTTAATTCAGGACCTACGCCTGTAAGCAGGCTGCCTTGGAACTGGCAGCTGCTCACCAAGGCAAGTCACACAGAGATAGGAAGCTAATTTCGTCAAGTATTTCCTTTAACAGTTCAGGGAGCATTTCCCTTCCAGGATGACTTCAGTCTCCCCGCTCTCACCCATCCCCTGCGCAGCCTCCATGGCCCGCAGCCGAAGGTGTGACCCACAGGAGGGTCACCCCGTGCTGTGCCTCAAGTTATACTGTCTCTGCCAGAGGTAACGCAGCAAAAGCAAAATTAAAATGCAGAATCGGGATTCGAGTCTCTAAGTTTTGCAGTGAGTACTATACCATAAACCAGGAGTATCCCTTGGTTGGCCATGAGTCATCACATCCATGGCAGAAGGTTACGGTAACACTGCTTTATTATTTATAAACATTCCTCTTGAAGTTACTAAATTATCAACCAAGTCAGACAACAGGGAGTGAAACCAGCCAAACATTCAAAGTAACCCATCCCTGCAGCCTGCTCAGCTTGCACTGGCTGCAGCCCCTCTTTGCAGGGCTTTGCTGGACAGCCATGCTCAATCCCGGTGACAGGGAGGAACCCACCTCCTGCAGGAGCGCTAACCGAACAGCAGCTCACCTCTGCTGCCTGGGTGGCAAAACCACCACAAAAAAGCCTGAACACAACTGTCTAACCTGGCAGGTCACTAACCAGGAACATCCCCCTTTCCTGACTTTTTTTACAGATCAGCTCCTAAGCACATCAACCGAGGGTCCTGTCACACCGCTGTCCCCAGCGCAACAGAGGCGTCGGGATGTAAAACTCCCAAATTAAAAAGCAGAGTGGAATCAAAGCATTCCTGTAGCCATGCACGTGCCTCCTCAGCCACGCTCCTCTTGACCACTAAGTTTGAGGAAAAGCTTTTCTAACTTGGAGTCAACATTCACAACAAGTAGCAGTTTTAATGGGATTTTATGAAGCAACTCCCACAAACCTTTCTTTTTTAGGGGAGAAATCCACGCTGCAATCAAGGACAGTATCCATTTGCCCTTCATAAATTATCATGTGTTTAAACCAAGAGTGTTTAAGTGTAAATGAATATTTTAAGCATGTGCCAAGAAGTATCTAGGAACTTCTTAACTTTAAAACATAAATAAAGGCTAGGGGAGTGACAGGGTATGTGTCCCACTCTGAGGGTGAGCACGGCGCCTGCTCCCCGCGCTGGAGCGAGCGCTGGACACCTCGGCTGATAGGTTCTGGCATCCTCCAGGATTACAGCTGCACATTTACATATGCAATGACCTAGATTTGCATTTGCTATCACAACCTATCAGACCTAATTAAAGTAATGGACCTTTCGGAGAGGCTGGGAGATGTTTGATTCCAGTATAAACCAGAGAGTGTGCACGGTTAGACCGACCCATACAGAGCGCTCCCCACCGACCACGGCAGCCCATTGCCCATGTGTCTGCTTCAGATTAACCATCTCTGATATGACTAAAGGTAAGCAGGTAACTCTTCTAAATAGTGTTGCAAGACACATTTCAAATAGCTAAGAAATACCTGCCTGCTCAGAATACCATCCTTTGCAAACATTTCACTTCTTCATGACTTCTCACAGAACTGCTTGTTCCAAGCCCTTTCACGTTTAACCACTACAATCCTCCATAAAGCTGTCAAAGAACCAAGACCTATTCATCCAAATTAACCAGGATTGTTATTTCTGCAAATTTCAGAGTTTTCATGGAGCTTAGAATCATAGAATAGTTTGGGCTGGAAGTGACCTTAAAGGTCATCAAGTTCCAACCCCCTGTCCTGGGCAGGGACACCTCCCACCACAGCAGGTTGCTCAAAACTCCATCCAACCTGGCCTTCAACTTAATAAAGAAAAAAAAAGGGGAGCAGGGGAGGGGGAGAAAAACCCACCCAACCAAAGCCCCCTCCAGCCACTGGACCTAAAAGACACCATGAAACGAGCTGTCTGCACCCTGCTCTTCTGGGGCAGCTGTAGGAAGGGAAGAACTAGTTTGGAGACAAAGGCTGTTCTCCATCCACACAATGAAGTCTCATTCTTCTACCCCTCCATTAATAAATAAATAAATAAATAAATAAATAAATAAATAAATAAATAAATAAAGCCAAAGAATAAAAGTCAATTAATTCCTCATTCAAATAAAGAGGCTATTCATTTTTAAGCAGAAATGCCCTGACGCGAGAGCAAAACATCTCAAAGCTGGCCAAGGTCTGCAACGACAGCCCTCGGCACAACGCCTCGGGGAGACGTTTGCCAGGACTTTCAGCCTCAAATTTTGTGGCATTGAGATTTTCTGCAAAAAGAGAGTTAGTGAGGTTTTGTAGTGCTAAAAAAAAAAAAAAATCCAATGAAATAAAAACTTTAGGAATATTCTCTTGTACATCCCTGACTAGACATGCTGCAAGGATGAGAAACTTAAAGGGTAACGGGATGTAGCTGTACAGCTCAGAATTTGTATTTTGGGGTAAGGGAAAATAAGAACGAACTGTTCTGTAGGAAGAACTTTCAATCTCCAGGAGAATTAGTGTCTGGCCAATAAGTTAACCTCTGTGTAGTTATTTAAGAGCTGGGGAAAACATGAACAGTCCTGAGAGAGAAGTGTCCAAGCAGCCTTCCCCACGGCCGACGACCAGACGATTCAGGCCAAGGAGATACCGAGAGACTGAAGACAAGACCCCAGTGAAACACTACCGGGCTGCAGAGCAATGCCTGTGTGAGTGCTTCTCCCAGGGGCAGGGAAAAAAATTAGCCTGAATGAGCTGGAAAAAAAAAAAGGGAGCATTCACTGCTAATCACGCAATCTACAAACCCAGAGTGCTGATGGTAATTAACAGTAACCTCGGTTGGTTTAGGGCTCTCTGACTGGCACGTGTAACACCAGCACTGGGCGCCAGTCTCACAAATGCCTACAAGGTTTAGATTATTTGTAATCAACCCAGAAATTGTTAAAGATTGGCTAACTAACAGTTAAAAAGGCAGAGGCTACAATCTTTAGTTGCCAATAAAAGCATCTTTCCTGTAAAGCCATGGAATGAAATGTTCTTCAGAAGAGTAAAAACATACTCGCCCAATTAATTTTCTGAAATCTCATTAAAAAATTTAGCTCGACTAAGTCATACATTTCTGACCTGAATTTTAATTATCTTTACGCTGGATGTAAGTTTTTTTTCTTCCTGATATTTGCAATGCATCATTAATTTTAAAGGAATGGTTTCCTTGCTTCTAAAGTGCATCCTTCATCTGAGTGACATTTACCGTAAACTCATTTCACCTTTAGAAGACATCTGTGAGAGGAGACGGGGAAGCTGCAGCCCCTCCACGTTATAAGCAATGATTTACTACCAACATCAGCGTTTC
Organism: Jacana jacana; assembly: GCA_013400555.1. Taxonomy (NCBI): domain Eukaryota; kingdom Metazoa; phylum Chordata; class Aves; order Charadriiformes; family Jacanidae; genus Jacana; species Jacana jacana. Next base: position 56,418 of record VZTM01007563.1, read on the forward strand.
AAACCTCTTTATGATGTCCCAAATTACACACCCATCTCCATTCCATAATGCCCACCTGAAAAGAATTTTGCATACTTTGAGGCTGAAATTCCAGCGTGAGTTTAGGAGAACACATTAGAACAGACTGATTAAAAAAAGAACTTGTAAGCTCACAAGAGATGAGAAAACTTAAAATATGGGTTATCCTTCAAACAGGTAGTCAAGTAATTATTGAAGAATACATCAGGTTTTTCAATTTGCAGCTTCAAACCCAGAGTACAGAGCCATCACACAACACCCTTAACCTGACCCCTGACCCAGAATTTGAAGTTTGCTGAAGGACTTGGCATGAATTTCAAAGTTTTAACATCCCTATCAGCAGATATTTGTACTACCTCGTGACAAGGGAAGAGAGAAATACCAGCTTAAAAAGAGCATACCAAGGTGATACTCCCAAATAAATGAATATTAACACAGAAATAAACTAAGTGTTTCAGAAAACCACAAACTGCTGGGAAACCAGTTCAAATCTACCTCCAATTCATGGACCAAAATGACACGACCATGAACAGCTCTGCTCCCCAGCTGTGTGAGTATATAAAAGGGTTGTTTAAAAGTGAGTTGTTGTATTTATTTAGTAGGAAAACTAAGGAAAAAAAATATAGCTCCAGATTTTTATATCACTGATCTACTCCTAAATAACTGTTACTGCTTATTGCTATAAACAAGGGATCCAGGGACTTGAAGAACTGACACTTGCTCTCAGGAACATCACTAGATGTTCTGCCTCTTCCTGAAGAGCTTCTTCAGGGTAATGCTGGGCAGGTAAGGGAGCCCCGTGCTAAACCTCTGGGTTTATTTGGCCTTTTTTACATTTAAATATTCACTTCCTCTAGGAAACTTCTAAATACGAAGCATTACTCAAAACTATCATGCGATTACTGAAGTGCAGTGGTCTGAAGAAAAGTCTGATACACTTACTCAGTTGTACACTAACCAGTTATAGAATGGAAATAACACCTCTGTCAGCATGAGACGAAAGAGAGGGGCTGGGGAGGGCTTTAGGAAGCCACCTCATTATAGGGACCGTTTCTGCTGGAGGAGCACCTTGTTCCTCTGGTCTCTTTGGGGGTGACACTGCAGTTCTGAATGGAAGGGCTGGAGGAAGAAAGGACCATTCCATACAAACCCCCTCCTCATCCAAGACTCTAAAAGCTCAAGCTCTGTTTTTTAATGCTTAAGCTTTTACCCCTCCCAGTCATGACATTTCTTGGAAGACAAGTTGGGTTGATTTTTCCTGCCCACACCTCTCTCTCCCACAAGCTCTTGTACAGCAGGTCTGCACTGCTCCTATCTTCAGAAGAAAGAAATAGTGTAACTCTGGATTCTTCCGGGTAACATGGACCAGAAAACTGAAAATTATATATAATTACCTTCCTGCAAGTTGAAAATCAGAAATATGTAATAAGTGATCATATCATGCCATCAGGGTAAGGCAGCCTGCCCTCTGAACAGCACCACTGCTGTTCATTTCTAAACCAAATGTGCTGAGGAGATCTGGTTTGTTTTGCTGGGGTTTTTTGGTTTGGGTTTTTGTTTGTTTGTTTTTTCCAATTCTCTGGTACTGTATATTTTTGTTATTCAGCTTTTAAAAGATTTTATGTTAACAGCAAACCTAAAGAAAGTCTTTCAGCAATCCTAATTCCAAAGTGGATCATTCTCAGAACGGTTAATACACTCAGAGACCTCCATCAACACGACCTGGATATTAAGGGGAGGTTTCACTGAACAATGACCATACCACAGAATGAGCCCGCTCAGCATCAGCCTAACAGCAGAACACAGATTATTAGCTACTAATTACACTTAACTATGTCATTACAAATTCTAACATGTGCTCCAAGATGCCATGAATGTATCTGCTGCACAGGAACACTTCCTAATCTTGTTCATGAAATAATTACAGGGGCTCTATCCTGCCAAATGAGGCAGTAATTAACCCTAATTGCTCAAAATGCAACTGGCTAATTCTAGGAGATTAATCAAGGGGATTCAATTATTATTAAATGACTTAATATGACAAATTGCTGCATTAGGAGAGGGGGGCTTTGCTCCGTACGACGTTCCTTTCCCAGCAGGGCTGTGCAAGGCAGAGTCATCCCCGTACCCTGGGCGGAGGTAACTTCCTGCTTCCCCAAATCCTGCGCTGGGTTTGGTCCAGCCTCCCTGACTCCCTCCTCTGCTTCACAAGGAGCTGGGTCACCACTGTTCAGCACAGCAAGGCACGTCTGAGTGACAAATGACACCCACAGCCGCTTCCCCAAGCTGCAATACCCCTCCTTCTGACAGCTCTTCCATGATGCTTTTTGTTTACCCCTTAGAGCACATCCAGGTAAAACTGAACTGCTCTGAAAAACAGGCAGAGTCTAAAAAAGGCAAGTAGCCAGAATTCAGGGAATACAAGGGTCACGATTCCAGTGAAGGTAGCGACAGGGCTTTGGATGCAGGGCTTACCCCAGTTCTAGCCCACTTCTGCAGAAAGGCAGGGAAGAGAGAGAGGAGCTGCTATAATGAAACTGGTAATAGCACAGAAAACACATCGCGGGAGAGATTCCAGGGACTCAGGAAATGAAGTCAGAGAGCCTGCAGTTTCATGTAGGAAGAACTTTTTCTTGTATTTGGTAATTACCTCTTCAGCATTTATTATTAAACTATAAAGGAGATAAAATACATTTATTCACTTACACAATCAACTGCTCTTCTCTGGCCTTTTCTTCAAAGAACCAAAGAGAAGAGAAAGCCAACACGGTCCATGTTTTTATGAGATGAATTTAAAATACTTGCTTTAAGCACAGTTCAAACTATTTCCTTTTTCTCTTACTATCATCAAAAAATGGGAGTCAGGAAACTCTGGCTGCCTGGCAGAATCCCAAAGTGGGTAACTGGATATACCCTCAGCCTGCACTATACTATATATCACTGCTCTATAAACATAGAGGGGGGGAGAGAATGCTAAATGCTAAGAAATTTATAGACCTTTATAAAAGGGAAGAACACAGAGGAGAAAGATTAGAGAGACACAAGGACTTACCTGAGGATCATGCTGGTACTCCTGCCCCGGCAGCTTGCAGAGAGGGTTGTTCTGGTCCCCTAGATGATGTGGGTGGTTGTGCTGCCCTTCCATGGTATCATACCAAACTCTGCCTCTCGGTGCTGCGGGGGTTAAGGAAAGAGGGGAGAAAAGTCAGTGTCACAGTCCATCCCTCACTGTCCTGACAGCAAGAAACTCTTTGTGGGGATGTCCCTGCAGGTGGCTGTACATGAAGACAGGAAGAAGCAATTCCTCACCTTTTTTCCCCCCAGATTGACTCGTATTCCCAAAGAAACCAACCCCTTCTTCTCCCACCAGCCCCAGGAGCTCCCTCAGCTGGTGACAGACAGAACAGGACAAGCTGAACAGAGGCAGCAACAGGGCAAGGCTGCCCTCGCTCTCCCAAGATTACAAGGTTAAAACACCAATGTCAAAAATATTACTGGTATCGTTTCATATTAAGCAAAATACCAGAAAATTAGTTTATTTGGTCAGCAGTATTTTATCTACAAAAGATGCTGCTTTTGTCAGCTCTAAGAGCAGCCAGTGTGACCGCCCCTGGAGCGACCGATGAGACAGATGAGGCCCTGTGGTACCAGGCACCCAATGGACAAACCAAGAAAGGTTTCCAAGAAAGCACCTTTCCAGCTGTTAATCAAAAATGACAAAGAGTCCTACGAGGCAGTTGTAGCTTTCTCTGGCCAGAGACAACGTAAAAGTGGAGCTTTAGCCACGATCCTTCTTCCCCACCCCAAAGGAAAAGCGTTCACGCAGGTTGGTAACCCACAGGAAGCAGTACCTAGAAACCATGTCAGATTCCAGGAGATCAAAGTATTTTTCTAGGAACAAACTAAAAAGGAACAATTCCACGAATGAATTTGTTGCACTTTTACCTGCAGCAATTACTAAGCACAGTTGTCCAGCAGAATTTCCTTCAAAATTACAGAAAGTAAAAGGATGCGGTGCTGGAGAAGAGTCTGGCAGAAGTTCTCAGACACAGAGTGTACGCAAGGACGCAAAAGCAAGTTCACCATCACCGTTTGCAAGGATCCTTCATTATCATTCTGAAATCACCCTTCACCCTACACAGACCAATTCAGTCCCCTCCCTTTTCATAGTGCAAAGAATCCGTTTGTCAAGTCGTGAGTCACAGCACGAATCAAAAATTAACCTTCATTGATGCTGGTAGAACAACTGGGGAAGGGCTGTAAAATCCAGCACCTCTAACACTGAACTGCTGCACAACACATCTTGGGTCTACCTTCAACCAAGTAATTTCACAGCATGACAAGATTAGTTTTATTTTAAGCAGGACTGCTTAAATTGCTGGAGATTTGAAAACGCCTCCCAGGTCCAAGGGACAGCAGGCTGGGCATGACTGCTCTCCACTGCTCCTGCCCACAGTGCAGAAGTACCATGTTCCTCCCAGCGTGTGTGTGTGTGCAAGCACTGTGCCTGGGCACCAGGACCACCACCCTACCCAGGACCCAGCGGTGACACTGGGCCACCCTGAGCAGCTGCTCACTCAGTCCCTGCCATGTCCGGGCCAGCACCAGATGGGCATCTGCAATGACAACCTGCTCACCTTCAAACACGGTCCCCACCGGGCTGTCCAGAGCTGCCCGTCAGGCAGCTGAGACATGCCCTGTGCTGGAACAACACCGTGATCCCAGATTAACTAATCCTCCTCCGACAGAGCTCTGCACGGGGCTCGGGAACACCGTGGTCAGCAGTGGCAGGGGCAGGCACGGGCTGGAAGCCCTCCAGATACATCTTCTGTTTACACACGCACAAGAGACCAGGCATACACCTCTTTTCTAGTCCTCCTAGGAAACAAAGGCCTGTCGGTGTCACCATGTCTGAGCCTGACTCAGGGATCAAATCTTGGCGATTTTATCAGCTCTTCAGGGGACACTTTCAGAGTGGATGCCAGCACTCCCTGCTCCACGTTCTGGGGTGAGGCTCTGCTCCCCAGCAAAGCCAGTCCTGAGCATGCACTCACAGCACACACACAATAAATGCACACACGTCATTTCCTGACAAAGGACTGTGTGCAGGTTTTGGGGGCTTATTTACTAATGTTATCTACAGCTAGTTATTCATTACCCACACACGCTCTAGGTAATGTGCCATTTAGAGTCACATTTTTGCTGTCCTTAGCAGCAACCAGACGCGTTCCTGTGACACAGGAAGATTTAGTGGCCAACACAAGCATCTGCAGAAACTTGTTTTAAGAGTTTTGGCAAGTATTCACTCCGTGAGAGAGCACAACCTGACCTCATTAGTGTATTAATAGTGCATGCCTGGCACTTGGGCAATGACTAAGTCTTAAATTAAAATACAAAGGTATTTTAAATATTTCGGGGAGTAGAGAATACGCTGCAGGAGGGTTTCTGTGGCAAGTCGTGCTTGGTTCCTGCAGCAGTTGTCAGTGAAACACACCTTTAGCCCCGGCAGGTCTGTCCCAACACCAGCTACTGAAATGTGCCCGCTCAGCACTGGGGAAAACGCGGAGAAAAGGCTCTTCTTGTTTCTGAAGCCCTCACTCCAACAAACACTCGCCAGAGAAGAGTGGTGGGAGGTGGTGAACCTGCTGCACATGGGTTGCTCTCAATAAAAAATTGTCGAGGTGGGTACTATGAAACTCCAGTGGGAGAAGGATCATCACTATTAGGGTGGGGAAGCTTGAATCTAAGATTCCTTGAGTACGAGGCATCTGTAAGTTCACCAGTGACCAGGTGAATACCTGAAAAATAAAACTATTTCTCTTAATACCAACACTAAACTGTCATGTGAAATGTTTGTTTTACCTTACATTGCCAAAACTATTGTATTATTTTATTATTCATGATTTGAAGAAGGGCTGTTTACTGGAAGGGAGAACATAACACGTTCCTACTCTTCTCAGTCCAGAAGCTCAGAGAGAACCCTGCTGGGAACGGGAGGCTTCTGCCGGCCTCGCTGCTCGCCACTTATCTCCAAAGGAATTCAGAAATCCCACATTTACAGCCTCAAGATAAAAGGCATGTCTAGGCAGTGTCATGTGAAGTACCTGTAGTCTAACACGGATCCAACACCACATCTACTGCGTCCGCCTTTGGAAAGGACTGGAGCTCAAGAAGAGAAAAGGGAGTTATTTCTGAAGGTGAGAACCTGAGTCACCGGATCATGGACAGGTCTGGGAGACTCCTAACAGCCCCACCAGACTCCCAACACACCCGCACTTTCCAGCTGCCCTAAGGAAACTCGGGCCGCAATTCCTCACTGCGAGGGGTTAGACACGAGGAAGGCAACGAACAGCTCGGAACGGCCTCGCGGCCACGAGCCAGGAGGGGAATGGATCAGGAGGAGAATTTAGGTTTGGTCCCTGTTTGTTTAAGGCACTACAGCTGGGAGCAAAGGAAGGAGTAAGTGCAAAATATCAGCTTTGAAAAGAGATAGGGCAGAACTCACATGACACCGGCTCTGAGCCGCTGACACCTTCGGGACAGCGTGTCCCACTTCAGGCTGTCCCCTCGGCTATTCTGGGCTCTGCCAAGTGCTGACTGGAGGTGGAGAGGAAGGGGGATCCCCAGGAAGGGGCTGCACAGAGCCTCCCCAAATAGCAGCCAGCACCACAAAGGCACTTCATTACGTCAGAAAAGGTCCACAGACTGCACCGCGTTGTAATTCTACACAATTCTGTGGTTTTTTTGAGGTTCTCTCTTTCTTTTAAAAAGCCTAACTACAGAGCCAGTATTGCAACTGTATTTTCAAACATGAAAACATTGAGCAAACACGACAGCGTCTGACACAGCTGCTTAAAACTTCCACCCCCATTCCAGATACATGCATCTCCTGAGGAGGTGACCCTGTTTTGAGCTGTGTTTTACTACTCCTGAAGTTAGTTTGGGTATTAGCTGGAGTACACCCTCCTGCAGCACAGCTACTGCTGCACACGCTGGAGGATTCACAGGTGACCTGGAGATTTTACAAAGAAAGAGAAAATAAAAAGGCTCTCGTGCAGCCCTCTCCCAGGTTGTAACTCCTCTTGGGGTACTTCACTGGCCCTATACCCCATCGCGCCCTTCTGAGGCCCGAATCAGTAGGAGGTAAAAGACAACCCAAATCCCCATGGAAGCCCATGGTACCTCACAGGCACCTGACAGGTGGGATCCTCGGAGCAGAATGGCCCAGGGCACCTGGTAGCAAAGGCCAAGATCATTAGTTACAAGACTCTCATTAAGGAGCAGAACCTCATCAGCATCTTGGCGCTCCGTCGCACACACCCGCTGCCCCGGGTGCAGCTCCTCTCCGCAGCAGCCTGGTGGAACAGCTGTGACCAGTCTAACCAGCATCGCCGTGCGGCTCCGGTGCCTCAAACCCAACTACAGGCCAAATTGTTTGCTCCCAGATGTATAATGGACGTGATGGGACCCTCCATTTCTGAAGCTTGGTACAGGCAGAGCCAGTATTCCGCAGAACAATCCAGGAGGTTTCTGCTCTTGCGCCACTTCCTACTGTAAATGCCACTCGACCCTGTCTGGAGGAACCCCGGTGTTCCTGGCTGTGAAGCAGGGGCAGCTGTGCCCTTCCTGGAAACATTTCGGGGCTTTTTGTACCTCTGACCTGCTCTGATGCCCTCAAATGTCATGGGAGATATATATACACACTTTTTTCCACTCCCCGTGTCCCTCTGACATCCTCCCGCTACAGGGGGACCTGGGGGGGTGGGGAGGCTCTGCTTGGGTACCTTGCCTAAAAACAAAACAAAAAGGCAACTCCTATATAGTTCCAGAAACCCGGGAGCTGCTTGAACACTGGTACATTTAAGTACATTACTTAAACTACCACACAAATGTCCATCTTTTCAGATACACAAAGAACAGGGATTAACAGGGAAAGAGACCCCCCCGGGCCATCGGCAGCCTCCACCACGGGCTCCCCACAGCAAACTACTTTACAAAATAAACACAACCCCACCAGTAACACCTTCCTCCTCTGCTGCCCAGTAACATTCCTCCCCTCGCCTGCTCATAAAATAAATCTGTCAGGATGCTCTATGAGATTACCTATATATTTAAATGATGATCTTGGCTTACGGCTACATTATCGCCGTGGCTGAGGGTACGTGCTGTGGGAAGGCAGCCCAATCCTGGGAGGGTATTATTTCCGAGTGACTTTTATTGTCCATTATCTTGCACCATTTCTGTCACGGCTATGATGCCTGGTAGGAACAGTTCACCACAGAAATATCTTTGTCGTTAGTATTCTCATTGCAATTTAGTCAGATCAACCTTTAAATCTCATCCATCATACTGAAGAGCTTTGGCAAAGCAAGCGCAGTAATATATGCTTCCATGCAAAACCTAATTACAGGCTAGGTTAAAAAGCCTACCCCGTTCCTTCTGCAGTGCAAGGTGACAGGAAATCCTGAGCATCCCCTGGTTTCTCACTCTCCCTTTTTGCTGGTGAAGTGCGTAACCCGTTCATTACAGCAGACTGATTCTGTCTGGCACATGACAAACTTACTTGAACCTAACAATTAAACTTCTGACAGCGTTCCCAAAAGCAGAGAGTATTTACTGTAAATGCTTGACAATTTTTTCCTCTCTCATCCCTCTCAACAGTCACCTTATGATGACTGGAAATTACCATAAGCAAATAGCAGTCTAACATCCCCAAACCCCCTCATGTTAATGTGAAATACACACCTGCCAACACTGAAGGGAAAAACAGAGCATGAATGTTAAAGGAGAAAACACGAGGAACAGCACTGAAACGCACAAGGCAGGAGAGAACGCTGCAGGAGCAGAGCTAAGCACCACGGTCCAGCTGGGAAGAGCTGGCCGGGAAGCAGAGGTGGGGGACACGGCGGGGACAGGGCTGAGCCTGGCCCCCTTTGTGCCACCAGCAGCTCCAGGCTGCAACCAGGGAATTCCAGCTGGAGCTGACAAAGACAGCACGGATGTGTCACCAGTAAATAGGTTCAAAACGTGAGCCTCAGCATTAAGATTAAGCTGTATCTACACACACACAAATGTAACACAGAATGAGTTATTTACACCTGCACAGCCCAAGAAAGCATAAAATATATGGAAATGTGATTGGGCTCTTAAAACCAATCTATTCAGATGGCTCAGTTACACGCTTTGTTAGATTTAGTGATGCCATCCATGACCAAAGTCCTAATATATTATCTAACATAACTCATCCTCGTGGACAAACTCTAAAGGGCAACTGAAACCAAGCAGAAAGCAGCTTTCCCAGCCTTTCCCGGGGGAGGTTTGAAGGGCAGGCCCTGGGTGTCGTCCTGCAAGTAATAAAAGCATTGCTCACCAAGCACAGCGAGAGGCAAGAGTTGTGTTTCAAATAAACTTCGCTTTATCAGTGGTTTTAGGTGCTAAGGACGCTAGCTGAGTTTTTTAACTCAACTTTTATTTGAATTTCATTTAACAGATTGGTATTACTGAAACTGTTCCTGCAATTTATAAACCCCTAAAGAGGATGTGGATGTTTGTAGCAAACTGACCGCTGAGCTGAAAAACAGCGTTTTAATCTCACCTTCCATTAACGAGTGTTGGAATTACCCTGAAAGCAGGTTCAATGGGGCTGGTGTAAAGACTTTGCGCAGATCTTTTGTTAAGACTTTGTGCAAACTAGATATTCCACAGCCAGTGCTGGAGCCCCAGCTGCTCAGAGACCCCGGATCCACCGAGAATGTGTCAGTAAACTGGCTGAAAAGCCCTAGAGCTTTTTCATACTGTGTCAACAACTGATATTCACCAAACAAATGCTGTGACCGAAACTGTAATTCATTGCTCCATACCTAGAAGCAAAATGACATTAAGTCAACTACTTAAAACTATTCAGAGCCATCTCACTGTAGATGTCAACAAAACAAATGCTTCCTGCCAATAATTAACTATCTGTGCCAAACGTCCCCCTCTCAAATCACTCTCTCCACCAGCTCAGGTCCATAATCTTACTTGCTTAAAATGGGAGTATCACCTCAAATACTCTGCATTCTAGTTTGGGGACAAATCTAGTAAAACAACTTGAAAATAGCAATGTCTGACACAGCATTCTCCCCTCCCTGACTGTATTACGATGCCTGAAGATGCTGCTTGAGTTTGGTACTTTTGGCAGACCTCTTCGTACACCCATTGCTTGCATCGGTTCTCTCCACTAACCAGGAAGGTAATTAGCTTACCTCTAACTTTGGTTTTAAAAGGTTTCATTTGAGTTAAAGGTTGGGATTGCTTGGGGCTTTTTTGCCCTTATGTTGTGGTATCAGCTGCCTAGACCTTGGACCCAAATCGAAAGACGTAACTGTTTGTTAAAGTCCTTTGAATACACTTTAGATGCAACGTAGCCCCCTCCGTCCATCCACTCCAAGCGATGCTTCCATGCAGCTCCTATCGACCAGGCCCAGGAGCGGCGCCAAGAGCACTCGGTGATTTATAGTTATGACTAAGTCATCAATGGGAGAAGGGAAATGTTCTTTTTCACCACCCTCACTGGACTACTCCTGTCCCTCATTTCACTGCACAGATTTCCTACTGCAGCACCGTACAGAAATATCTACCTACGATGTTTGTGTAAGATGTAGGAAAATACCAAATACCTATTCACATCTAAAATTGAGGATGGATAGCTGTCAGCAGCACTTGAGTGACAAGAGTTCCTCTGAAGAGAGGTAAGGCTGTAAAGGCAGGGCAGCAACAGCAGGTTGCCATCTTCCCCAACAAGGTTTCACTTATGTACGTTTCAGCAGAGGAAGCCAACATACCTTCATTCACATTCTTCTAGTTGCAATTTTGTGCCTTCCAGAAGTATTCACTATATGCATTTTTACAACCTTCGAAACACCAGAGAGGAGAGAGGCCTCTCAGGCCACTACTGGTGCTAGTGAAACACATGGTAAAAATAAACACACACTAAATCTACCCGGAATTTTACTGTATTGCTTACGAAGCGTGCAACAACACGCTCACCTTCTAATTTATAACGCGATAAAGCTTTCAAGCCTGGAGCCAAATTATTTCAGAACAGTTCTGTTATCCTTCTCAGAATTCATTTCTGATGACGGAAAGATTAAATATAGGTTGGAAATATACTCACAACATATATGTTCACAGAACCTGCCAGACATTTTCACATCGTTAATTCATAACCGGAATAAGTAACGTCACAGAGAGCTCCGCAAGGCGGTACCAGTACTGCCAGCCCTGCGCGGCACTGGTGCTGCGGCCTCCCCTCGGCCTCCAGGGAGCAGCCACCCGCTTCCACAGAAGTAACCAAGAACCACTGTACTACCAGAGGGTTGACAATCTACGTGTGAAATACAGACAGTCCATCAACGCCTCACGAGCCCTGGTAAAAAGGAAGGGCCAAAAATCCAGTAGTCAGGAAGGCAGGTTGTACGCAACCCATGGCCCAAACACCCACTCTATGTCCATCACCAAAATAAGTCTCTCCCATACACAACTAGGAATCCAAACTACTTCTACAGCTGGTTCCTATCAAGACACCGTATTAATTAGTCATTTCAAATGAGAGCTCAAGCAAATAGATCATCTGAAGCCAGTGAGACAAAGACAGAAGCAACATCCAAAGTACAACAAAACCACCTTAACTAAGCTCTGCTGCCCCAGCCCCAAATCCCCAACGGGGAAACTCTTCAGCCTGGTCTGTTCTCAGAAAGCTTCACATATGACCTTAAATGCTCACAAAGTTTTCTATAAATACATAGATATATATGTGATTAGAATCACCACCACTTAGCACTGAGAAATACCTTTTAATTAGCACACTTCAAACACTGGACCAATATTAAGGAAACCTCACAAAGAGACTTCTGAAACATCACCGTGATGTCAGTGTTTTCAATTTCAATAAACAAATGTTTCAGGGAAGCTCAGGCAGACCAAGGGAAGAGGGCAAGCCCATGTCCCCATGTCAGATGGGCTCAGAATCCCCGAGGCTGCTGTAAGCACTCTGCTCAGGCAGCTCCTCTCTAGAGCCATGAATTCAGTCTTTAATAGCCAACAAATCTGTCTCCAATCCAGGGAAAAGGAACGGAGGAAGATACAGATATATGCTCCCCCAACTTCAAAAATCAGAACAACAGCTTGAAGTATTTACATTTCACATAATCAGAAGTGAGAGGAAATGATGCTGAGAATTACACAGCCCAGCCAGTCTGCAGATTCCTGTGACTCGAATCCAAAGGCAACTTCAAAGCCACCTCATAAACCCCGTGCAAAACCTCCAAGAGCCAGATGCCAGCATTGCAGAAGAGCTTTCCCAGCATCTGGATCCTGCAAGTCACAGCCAAACGGAAGCAGAAGCTCTTCCCTCTGTGAAAAGACTTAGCGTTTCTCTACTTACAAAAATAAGGAGCTACGTTAGAAATATGTTTGTACTTTTTTCTGCCTCAACATATGCTAAATATGACTGTTTCATCAACAGTGCTATAAGGTGTCTGACCTGCACTAAGAGCCAGCTTCCCTACTCCTTCCTGCATATCTGGCACTGATGGCACCAGCTCTTCAAAACTTCCTGTGGCTCCAGTTCACGCCCCGTTTCTCCATCACTGTGTCACACAGCCCCACCTCCTCTCCTGCAGGGGCACACTTTGTCGTGAAGAACAAGATCTGTTCACCAGTGCCTTGCAGATCCAGGCTGGAGGTTAAAACAAAGTAAGATTTGTTCTCCATAAAGCCTGCATAGCTACTTTTATTACTTATTTTGATGACAGACAGGGTTAATGAAGTTCTTGCAGAGAACTCTCCCTTTCCTGGGCTAAATGCCCAAATTCTTTCAGGATTCACAAGACTTGTCTATTTAAATCGGGTCCAATTTTTTTTTTCTGCTACAGAAAGGCCTGCACAGAATGTTCTGAAGAGAAACTGGGAATTAACCTTTCAAGAAAATTGCAACTAAATGTGCAAGCTCTGTCTAAGAGACAAATCACATTTCACACTATATTTTGCCCTCTATCTAGCAATTTTCCATTATTCTAATAAGCTTTAATGTTGAAGTATAAATGAGGCAGTATCAGATTATTAAAATCCATAAGCTCACTCATGCAAACAAAACTCTTCTCTCCTGCCCCCCTGCATTTCCTTCCCAACCTCCCCTGGCTGCCAGCACACCACACTGATCCCAGATTAATACCACACTGGTAGAACAAGAAACTCACCTATTTGAGGGAGCTAGAAAAAGTACATTTTACTTACCACAAAAACAGCTCCACAGTTTAATTTCTAGTTTTTCACCTGAAAAATCTCAGCGATGTTCTGGGAGGTGCCCTTTGGGCATCCCTGGCTCCACAGCGATACACTGATCCCAAGCTGAGCAGTTCCTCCCCAAAACAGGTACCAGAAATGGGCAGAGTGGGGAAGACTTGCCCTGCCCTGGTCTTTCCTTCCCCCTAAAACCGAGGTCCATCACACAGTTGCTTTGCAGATACTACTCAGTCCTTCAGCTATTAATAAAAAGCACTTTTTTCCGATAGCAGGAAAGAAAGAATTAAGGGGCGTTTGCAAAGGCCTTTACATTATGTTTCCAAAATGCCCCATCTGTTCTACCTACCACCAGGTACCGCCCCGTCAGCCACAGCCACGAGGACAAGCATTGGGGTTAAAATGCCAATACAATCACAGGAAAGAAAGACAAAAGTCCAGCTGAGACACAGAATGCAATTTAGCTTTCAGCAATACACGAACTAAGTGAAATATAATTTTACAACCATCTCAAATTACCTGTTTTTAAGAGCAATTATGCAGAACACCGTTGAAAATATCTACCGCGGGCCCAGTTCACCAGCATTCGAAGCCATCTCCACCAGCAGATACTCACAGGAACACAAAGGTCTGTTTCAGACAAGAAACACTAATATTTACAGCATTTCAAAATAAGCTACAGTATGTTTTAGTAATATCAATGCAAACTCTGTTGATGCTTCATTAAGACCTGTGAGTAACAGGGTACTGCCCCTCTCCCTGGCCCAGCTCCCCCCGCCGCGAGGCACCACCCCACGGCAAAGCAAGGGCTCCGGCACAAAACCCAAAAATTAAAGAGAGCAACGACAGCAAATGATCAAACTGACCTGATGTAAAATAGACCAGCTTAAAGAGCTAGTCCCAAAATACACACCAGCAGCGGTGTAGAACTTTATCTGGAAATATCATGAATTGCTGTATTAAGTGCCCAGCCTTGGCTGGGGTGGAAGATGGGGACAAAAGGCGCCGTCCCAACTCCAGGCTGCTTTGCTCTCACCCCTGGGCAGTACCACAGAATGAACAGGGATCCCCCCGGCGATGCCAGCGGGATCCTGCAGGGATTTAGAGGCATTTGGAAAGCAAGAGGAGTGTGTGGGCAAGGTTTCTATAAAAACAACAAAGCCGTTTGCTAGCAGGCATTCCTGCGAGCGGGCAGAGCCCCCACACTGCGGCCAAGAGCTGCTCAACAGCTTGAAAAGAGGAAATGTGTAAAAAAGGGAAATGCGTGGAACAAAAAATAAGATATTTAAATAAATAGAAAATACTCATTCATGAATTTTCAGCATCTAGAAGTTGGCTATTTCAAATAAGACCAAGGCAAGAGGGAGGTGAATCCCCTGGTGGAGAGGGCAGGATCTCACCACCCTGTGAGGAAGCCAACGCCACCTCCTCCTGCCAGTCCCACCAGCCCCGAGAGAAATCTGACAAAGGGCAGGAGGGCACCTCAGAGACCTGTGCCACGGCCACGCTCTGCGGCAGAGAAAACACCAGCATGAAGGTTCCCCCCAGCTGCCTTTAGGGAAATGTAAAGCCAGGTCCTCCAAAAGCTGAGCCTGGATGTGCAGGAGAGGGTGCTCCGAGCAGCACCAAAATACGGGTTTTCATTGCCTTGTTATGGACAGAATGAACGACACTGCGGCAAGAAACATCTGACCCCCCTGTTCTGGAAATAAAGCTCTTTTTTCCTTCGTTACCCCTTGACATTTTTCTAATCCATAAGTAAACAGAATATTGAAGGGTTTTATGGAAAAAAAAAACAACACCAAAAAAACAGGAACACCAGAAAAGAACCAATTCCAAGAAAAACATGGCTGAATCTCTGAAAACAACACACACTTCACTGACACAGACCATCCGCAGTATGTTATACCAGAAATGCCACAAGGTCTGTTTGTCTGTTGGAGTGGATCATGGCTTGCCACTGGAGAGGAAGAAAAGCACAGCTAGAACATGGGCTCCCTGGGGGATTTAGAAGATCCTCAAAAAAAACCACTGTTGAAGCTGAAACCTGCTTGTGCAGAAGTTTAATCTTGAAAATAGCCAACAGGAAAGTGTAAGAGAAGAAAATCCGGTTGACTGCACCTCAGCATTCACAGGTAGCAGGAGGAGGAGACTTTGGCACTAGACTATTTGGCATCTCTGTCCTTACCCTCCTTGGCCTTTCCAGAAAATCTCCTGCCATTCTACTGTGTCCAAGAGCTGGTGGCCACATGGGCAATGCTGGACACTCCCCAAGTCCAGGGTTTCCAAGTCACCAGCAGTTCTCTTGCCTACACACACCTCTCCCAGCCCACAGCCCCAAATGTATTCTCAACAGGTAAAACACTACGGAAAGAGCCCCTTCGTTGCACAAGGATGCACACCATCAGGTCTCACTGCTCTGGTGATGCTGGCAGTAGCAAAAGGAGCAAGGGCAAAGGCAATTTCAAGAAGCAGAACTCCAGTGCCAGAGCTGACTCTTGGTTTCCACAGGCCAAGAAAAACCCCACGGAGCTGGAGCAGATTTTCACTTTAACATGGACACCTACAGGGAGAATGTACAATCAAGTGAACCATCCCTCCCTGCTGCCAAAAGCTCCTGGAGAGAGAGCTCTGTGCTCACAACACAGAAAAATGTTTGGCTTGTAGCAATCAGTTTCATCAACAGGCAATCAAATGTATTTAAACACTATTTGCAATTTTGACTTAAGTAGCTGCAACCTGATTAACAGCCTTTCTTCAAGGAGAACTTCTGCAAGTTTTCCCTCTCCCTACATTAGTGATGAAGCACAAAAGCTAAAATAAGTCATCACAGTCACTTGAAAGTACAAACCAGAGGGAGTAAAAGAAATCCCAATAAGTCGGCCATGAAGTAAGTTATTGCATTCCTTAATATACAAAGAACTAAGAGCAAACACAGGTGAAGAGCCGTACCCCACAGTGTTTACCCTTGGATGGTAAAGTTCTTAAAACTGACATAATGTTATAAATTGAGTAATTGACCCGCAAGGAAGTAAGGAGCTCAAGAGAGTTAAAAATTACCCTATAAATACCATAAAGATTAACAGATTTGTAATACCCACCCAAGAAGCACTTACTCTAAGTAGAATGATTATGAAAACACAGCAAGAATATTTACTACATAGCACGGAGTTCAGTATATACAGACTGCCACAAAAGGCAGCGCTGGTTCTTAATACAGTGACAGCTGAAAGTCACCACTTAGATTTCCCAACTGATTAAAGGGTAGCACAGACACACACAGTCGGGACTTATTTGCTTCTTTGGAACACATTCTTGTATTTCTAAAACCCTTTGCAAGGTTGTTTAGAGGGTTTTTTGTTCCAGTTTAACATTTTTGAGACTTGGGTTTTGCACAACTCTGACGGAAGAGCTAATGAAATACCATCAGCACACAGGAAAGCAAGCACAACTCCCATGAATGAAAGAGGAGGGAATTCTTGTGCCCATGGTACCTATTCCACCCCAAGTCCCTACTCTTGAAGTCCCTACCGCACACACACACACGCTTTTCCCCCATCTCCTCACTGTAATGCCATACAGATGCCAAGAACCAGAACCCACCACACTCTCCAAGACAGGCTGGACATTCAGAGTGTTCTTGTGCAAGAAACAGAATGTTCCAACAAGGAGCAAACCACTCCTTTTCCAGACAGCACAGACAAGTGTCCACAAGGGCAGGACAGAGACTGAAATTCCTGAAAGGAATCGTACTGAGTCTTCTGTGAAGTTGCAATCCATCCTGTAAGTCAACATTCCCCAATTACTGCACCACCTGAAGTGATTTTGATCTCCAACTCCACCATTTAAACATCACAAGGTTAAGAAAAAAGTTAGTGTCCCAAGTAAAGGAAGAGAGTTGGCTCTATGGAAAGAATTAAAATTGGGACTTTTATTATCCTGTGCCATTTGAGCCAGAGGCTGCCTCAGCAGCGAGTGCAGTGTCAGTATGACAAGGGACGGGCGAGCTCGGGCTGTGGCACCTCCCAGCACACCAGCTCTCGGCGGGAGCAATCCCAACTATCCAGCACCCGTTTCTCCTGTCAACATGGACTTAAAGCTCCTCTTCGCACAGGCCATGGCTTTTCGGCAAGTGGGCTTCTCAAAGACCCAACGACAAAAGTAATCAGAGAGCAGGATCTGTCACCGAGCCCTGCAAAATGAGAGACTTGCAAATCCTCCCCAGGGTGTGGAGCGGCACCTGCTCCGTCAGAGCGCTGGGCACGGGGTCACAGCCCTTATCAGTTTGGTTTTTGATCCCTGAAATACCAGCCAGTAGGTGAGGCCACCGTGATTCACTTGGATGGAGCGCACGGAGGAGTGGGATGGGGACAGTGTCCCCCAAAGGGACAGCACAACCCCTCCTGGGGAATCCCACCCATCTCGAATATCAGGGGATGTTTCGGGCCCAAAAGGTGGGATGCTGCGATGAAAGGGGACACTGAGAGCTCCCCAGGAAGGTCCCTCAGCTGTCTCCAGGCAAGGCTGACATGCCGATCTGGGGACGCACCAGCCGGGCTGTTGACAGCCATTCATTTTGTAAATAGCTGTGGCAGAGCAAGACGTTATCACCCCCTCCTCAAAGGGGAATCTCTGCCCTTCTCCAGCAGTGCCACACTTGGGATCATTCCTCTGGAGGTTAGTTTATAAGAGGTTTAACTCACCGAACCAGCATTGCCCAAAAAGTGCCAGGGAGCACTCCCACACACAGCACCAGATCGGGAGCCATCCCTTCCCCCTGAACCAGAAGGCTCTTTTCCAGAGGGGCTTTCTGGAACAGCCTCAGCAGCCTCTCCAGCTTGGAAAAAAAAACATTTCAACACAATTTCCAACTGACCTTACACGTTACATTGAGATAAATCAGCCAGATGTGCAGCCACAGCTTAAGGACACAGCGAACGAAACAAGCACGGACCACCGCACCTTCCAGCACCCAACAGAGAAACCACAATAGCTTCAGAATGAGAACTGCTTGAAATTACAGCCAAAACCAGTCAATACTTTGATAAAATGACAAAATAAACTGCCTTCTTAAGAAGCAAATGCACTGACGTGTCAGGGTTGGTGCCCAGGGTCCGTCCAAAGGCAGGGGATGGCTTGGCACCCACAGGGACTCAGTGCAATGTCTGGGGGCCAGAGCTGGAGACCTCAGCTCCTCAAGGCAAAGAAAGACAAAAACTCTTAAGAAGTGCCTCGGGATTGTAATACAACTGCCAGTAGTCCAGGGGCAAAACCCCAACAACCAGTGAGGCAACAACCGTACGGGAAGCAGCTTTATGCCAGCAGCAGCAGCAGCTTTTTAATTGGAAAAGAACTATCTTACCATCTTCCGCTTTTTGCAATCAGACATGTCATAACTATTTTAATAGGTCTTATAATTGCTGGGGTGTACTAGCTCACAGCACAATAAAAACAGCACATCCAGTTTACAATCTAAAACTAAGCTCATCCAGTTCTGGGCCCCAACTCCATTTCTGCCATCTTGAGATCGAAGCAGGATCAACTCAACTAACAACAATCACCGCCCCTCTCACACCTCCCCCTTTTCAGACTCCACTGCACTTGGACTCTATTAAAAATACGATTTGCTGCTTGCTTCCTTGATGGTTTCTAATCTACCCGATTTTGTGGTGTGAAACACCGTACAAGAACAGGGCAGAAATCCCACTTTATCTCCCGAAACGCAGCCGAGTCCAAAGGAGGAATGCAGAAACTACCTGCAAGTCTTTTCTTTCTATTATTTTTTTAAACGTAATAAATAATGCATTCTGCCTGCCAAACAAGCATTTGTGAGGTTTCAAGAACGCTTTGGAGTATGAAATTCCTAGAGTCTCATTCACTTACACCATTTGGTTTCAAATAGATACAGTCTGCTGTCAGTTCCCTTAAACGTGTAACAGGAAACTCAAATTTGACTAAAAGGTTGTATTACATTACTACTGGTTTTATATGGAAACCTTTTTAGAAGTAAGAAGCTAAGGGGAAGTTTTTTTTCCCCTCTCCCATCTGCGACAGACAGCTGTTCACTGCCTGGAACCCGCGATAGCAGACACTTAAAGTAGCACCACGCTGAAGTAAACACTTCAGAAATTTCATTTCTTTAATTGTACTGACACTATAAAATGATCTGCAGTTTATCACACCGTGCCACGTGATGAGCTGTATCACACAACTGAACACTGGAAGCTAAACAGACCAGTTTAGGTGAATATTCCTTCTTTTTTTTTTTTTTACTGAAATATGTTTAAATGTTAAAAACCAATCCAAGAAACCTCTCCCACGTGCACAGCAGTGGCCCTCGGGGCAAGTCCAGATGTTTAAGTACTTAGCACAGGTTAGAACTTGAAGTAACCTTGATGCAGTTCAGTATGTGTACGAAAAATATGCCAAGACAGAAAAAGACCTATCTACCCATAGGAAGATTTGACAGCTTTACAGACTTCTGCATTCAAACCACTATTAAAAATAACTCCTTGTGGCTTTCTGTTTTTAAAGAAAACTTAGCTTACGAGCTCTGGAACTGCCCTCCTTGTCACACACACGCACACACACACACACACACACACACACACACACAGAACCTCGCTTCTCCCTGTCCTACATTTTGGCCAACAAAAGCAGCACCTTGCAATTGGCTTTAAAAACAACCCAACACACACACCCACCCCCTCAAACCTGCAGGAAAACTTTCATTGAGGATTTGATACAGCTTAATTTTCTGTGTAATTTAGACACACTGCAGCAATTTCAACTTGCTGGGGAAAAACACCAAACCACTATGATTTTGAAGCCAGTTTTAAAGCCAGTTTTAAAGCTAGATTTTGCATGCAAAATTTTTGGCCTTTTTTTTTACCTTAAAAATAAGAATATTGTCTGGGCCAACACTACCTCTTCTTCTAACTCCTAGACACTATTTTTTTTTCCTTTCTTTTAATTTCAGAGACACAGCTCTACAGTGAAACAGGGAATCCAGAAGTGGAAGAGCCCTTTCCATCGCACCCAAGGTGCTCTGCAGCCGAGACCCCCGCTCCCGTGACAGCATCTGGCCAGAAGGGTCCAGCCTGCACAGCCCCGTCCCTCGGCAGGAGGGTGTCCTTCTGGGAAGAGGCAGGGACACAGCCAGGGAAAACACAACTTGCCCTTTCAGCAGCCACAAAGAGTGGGTAAAGTGGTTCAACTCTATTTTTGCTTCTTTCTTTTTTTGTTCCCTCGTTTTACACCGCTTTACCCAGCTGAGCCAGGATGCCTGCCCTGGCACAGAGGAACACAAGGGCCACCATCCAGGCTGGTGGCCTGAGCTCTTTGATGCAGGGACTACCAAACCTTCCCCATTCTGCTATGCTCACCTTTCAGATAAACTACACTTATCTCCTAGGGCTCTGCGAGATCTACCGATGAAAAAGCACCAGGAACTTGCTGAGCACTTGTACTAAAGTCTTTGCACAGGGGAGGGCGAGTGCAATAAACAGCACAAACAGCACTTCGTAACAGAAGAAACTATCTTCAAGGCCTCTGCCTCTAACAGGACAAGTGTTAACTCTGTCCATTTTACAGAACCTGTAACTTCCACATGATTTTATACTGGGAGAGGCCTTTTTGCCCAGTCCACAGAGCAGGGCAGGGCCATATGTGAGCTGCCTCTGCTGCCGTGCCTGTCCCATAGCCAGGAACGCAGTGGGTCACCATTTTTGTGCCAAAAGCCACATTTTCAGGGCCTTCAGTGAGGAGTGGTAACAAGGCAATCCTGATCTGTGTTTCAACTGCACAAATATTTAATGTTTGCTTTCAATATTGCAAGAATGTACCCAACATAAACGCCAGAAAAACAAAGACATCTGTCACATAATTTCCTACCAAGAACCCGCTCAAGCACCAGGATAGGTGCACCCTGAATTAGTCACCTTCACTCCCATAAAAGGTAAAACAGACTGGTTAAGTGAGTTTACAAGCCAAATGCAGGACTGTGTCACAGGTAGAAAGGCTGTTCACGACTTCCTTAACCATAATTCTGTGCTCAAACCGTGTAGAGCGTCTGTCACCGCCGTCCATCCAGGCGAGCGCTGAATTGTACTAATACTCAGGAAGCTGCAATTACAAACATTTTCATTCAACGGCAAAGACGAGCCCAACTTCAAAAATGAGGTTCCACGTACTTATTTTCCTTCTTTGTTGGAGATCACCACGAGCAACCTCTTCTATAACAGGAACAGCAAATTAAATGACAAAAACTCGAACACAAGTTGGGCTGTCAACCCCATTTTCGGTACAGACTGTATCCCAATGGGCTTTTATTTAGGGCAGAGCAATGACCCCGAGGTCATGCCCGTGCCCACTTTCACCAGGCCGTTTTTGAAATCTCCCTCTGCTCCCCCAGCGACGCAGGGTCAATCTTCTTGCTTTGAATTCAGAATGAATACAGTTGATTTCTACCCCCTGCCCCGTTTGGTGGCTGCTCCAGCCCCCACGGCCCAGCCCGTGCTGCCACGCTGTGGGGTGTGTGTACAGCTTTCCTGGCCTTGAGGTTCAACACGTTTGGCACCGCATGAAGTAGGGGAAGACGTTAAAGTACTTCTACACAACTCAACAGCGTGTCCTGAGGGAGTGCAGGAGGTGGAGGGGTTGGTAACTACCTCCGGTTTACAGCTAAGAAAGAAGAGATAGAGGAGAGAAACCCACCCGGGTACTGCTGGCTCCTATCCCCATACCAAAAAATATAGAAAAGCAACACCAAAAGACCCCAAACCACCTCACTTTAAAACCAATCATTAATAGATCATTCAGTATACAAAAAAAACCTCATTAAAGCCATTGGAAGAGGCCTTCTGAGCAACAGGTTGGTCTGAATAAAGCCAAAACTCCATGCTGTAAGATACATCTCAGAATCCCCCACTGTTTCATCCCACACAGCCTCAATTATTACAGGAAATGAGAAAAGCCAGCGTAGGCTCAACATTGGAATGGCCAGTTCAGTACCACCCAGCGATATAAAACTCTGGGGGTAAGAACACAGAAGGAAAGTACTACTAAAAACGTACGTTTCCCAGAGCGGGCCGGGTGTCCAAGTTACCGACCTTCACCTGCTCCTCTCCTGCCAAAACAAACACCGAAGAATTTGCAAAGGCACATTAAAGCTTGTATTGAAGTTACAGGTCCATCCTCTCTCGTAAAATAGGTGTTTGTGGAGAAACAGAATTCCAGAGGAAGGAGGGGAAACAAAACACGCCAAAGCGTTTGACACCTCGCAGGTGTAAGGAAACCAAATAGGCTGATTTTTGGGGTGAGAGCAGTCACCCACACTCCCTCTCTAACCTCACTCCCTGCAGAAGGTGGTCTTTCTCCATCACACCTAAAGTTCCTCCCAGCCCCACTTTTTTTAGGGCTCTGAAGGACAGAGCCACGGGAAGCGGGGGCAGCCACGCTCTCATCTGAAAGAAGTTCCTTTTTCTGTTGTTGCTTAAAAAGAACATGACTGTCACAAAAAAACGGTGACAGGAAAAAAAAAAGAAAAGTAAAGAAGCAACCAAAAAACCCAGTGGAAAGAGTTTGACTCAACGTCAAGAGACGTCTCAAAGCGCAGGGAGTGCAGAAACGCCGCGCAAGCGAAGCGGGTGCTTACAGTGATTCACACAGAAATGAACTTTCAGAGGAAACACGGGAATGGCAGCAAGACAGCCACAGTGTGTCAGGAACTTGCATCACTGACCGGTGGTTGCTGCAGGATTTCCTACCGGGCTCCTCACGCTGCCATAACGCCACAGGCAACCGGCAGCGGCAGCCCGTGTGTGCGCGCAGACAGACGGACAGACGGAGCTCGGAGAGCCACCATTATTCTCAACACGCACAAACCCCACTTTGGAGGGAGCAGCATGTTGGTGGATAAAAAAAAATGGTATTTCGTAGTTCAGCTCTACCATGTGCCCCCCCAAAAGGCGGGGATCGGCAAAGCGCTGGGTTTATCTGGGAGCTCCCATGGGCTGAGCACCCCGTGGGCAGGTTCGCCCCCGTCCCGGGAAGGGCCGAGGGGGAGGCCCGGAGCCGCAGCCCCGGGAGAGCAGGAGGGAGCATTCGGGGGGGCTCAGCCCAGCACCCGGGGTCTCTCCGCTGGCCCGGAGCCTCACCGGGAGAGAAGTTAGGGAAGAGCCCGGGGCGGGTTGGTGGGGAACGACCCTTGGAGGTGACACACGGGGCGCTCCCGTGGCCCCGCGTGTGCGCTCGGCGGCACCGCTACTTTCAACACAAAAGCAGCCCAAACCCCGCAAATGCTCCCGTTTCTGTAAGAGTTCAAACTTTGCTCGAACCGACAGCCCGCCACACACCGCCGCCCCGACGGCAGCCGATCAGACCCGCCGGCCTTCGCCGTGTCGGTGACATTCCC